>JAMKCH010085568.1:0-53410 GCA_023653785.1 Ophioderma brevispina
AAACGTAGGCCCTATACATTTAACATACTGTCTCAGTTCTTAGTCCATGCGTGATGATAACGAGGCAATCGTTGAGATTTCATCTGTGGATCTGTGGCTACAACATTTCGCTAATTTTTTCATCACACCTTTTCTGAATGATTCATTTTTCCAAAAATAGATAAAAATATTCCAGAAACTTCCCGCCAGAACTGACACCTCTGCAATATAGGGAAGCAATGGCAGTTGCTCATGCGTTATATATTCATAAACCAAATTGATCAGTGCAGGAAACCACGATACCACAAAGGCAACAGCTACCAGAAGAAAAGCAGTTGCTGCTTTTCTGTCGATGGTGCGTCGTCGTTCGGTCGACAAGCGCTCCCCTACATCCTGTCTCCAAAATGCTACTTCTTGAGATGCTATTTCACGGGCATGTCTCCTAGCTATGACGTAGATTTTGCTGAATAACACAATCGAAACAATAATAGGTGACACAATGAGTGAAAGTGAACTTATTATACCAAGATAATCTGTTGCTTCTCTGTTCTCTGGATCAAAAAAACACGTATGCCATTCAGGTTCGTAGAAAGCCCTTTGACCTGGATAAAATGCATTCAAAACGGACCAGCAAAAAGCAATAATCCAGAAGACAACGGCAGTCATAACGGCTCTTCGTGTAGTCATAATGGTCGAGTAAAGAAGTGGTCGGGAAATGTCGAGATATCTATCGTAGTTAAGCGCCAATATGCTTAGCAAACTTGTCGTGGAAAATGCAACCATGAAAATTGGAACTACACTACAGCTAACGTCGCTGTACGGCCAGCTGTTTGTAGCGGTAGATGCTATTAATGGAAGGCCGAAAGACAACCCGAAGCATATATCTGATAACGATAGAGAAATCATAAAGACTTTTGTGGTGATCTTGATGTTCTTCGCGATACGGATTATAACAAAGCAAACACTGTTGCATATAAATGTCAGTACGATGATTACGACGAGTATCATAACTTGAATTATTCCCCAAGATGATATCTGAATAGCCATTATTCAGCTAAGTTCAGCTGAGTCATAGGTTTTGCTAGAATTATGCATTTATGGAACTTAACATGGGTGAGTCTGTGTGTCGTATAGTACGAGATATTGCGCGTTTTATAAAGCATCGACCTTCAGAAAGAAGCATATAGCAGGTTCACACTTGTTATAACAATAAAGAATTCGAAATAATCCATATTGCTAGTTTCCCCTGTACAATTTCGGACAATTCAGGCGTGTTCAGTAGCGTAGAATTTATTACTTGTGTATGGCATATACAAGATGAGACAAATGAAGTCCACCTTTTCTCTGGCTTATTGAGGAAATCTGAGTATTTCGTATGAATGGTCATTTCCTTGACGGAGTTGGCTTTGCTTGATCAATAACTTCAAGTCAGCCAGTCACCATGACTAGTTTTTATTACTTTGTACGTTGCTTTGGTTTAATAAGTACAAGATACTTACCGAGTAACAAGGGTTGGCGTGATTTCAAGACACAGGGCAAGGTTGGTTTTACAGGTTAGGTGTTATTTTGTATTGGATTCAGGAATTATACCAATAACTGGCACCTCAATTGTCCATTGTACATGGCTAAGAGGAATTATGCCAAAAAGAAAAAAAATAGTTTGTCTCAGCTTCCTGTAGCTCAACACCTTAAGCGTTATGCGTTTTTTTAGTCAAGAAGCTATGCGGACAGTAAACAACAATTTCGAACTCTCACTTTAACACTTAAGTGACGAAGGGGGAGGGGGGGGTTCCTATGGACCCTCAAAATTTGTTTTCTCGCTGGCCGCTTTACGCGTGGGATTTTTGCGCCGAAATTTGTTGTAATTGTCTGACTTTTAAATGCGCTTCTTATCATACCAAAAATCGGCCAAGCCGTTAATGGGTTAATTAGTTAGGGTCCCCTTGGGCACTAACGGAAGTCATCTGAGAATATTTTTAAAAATCAAAGAACCAAAGCTATTTTTTGCTGATATATGTTCACACATACATGTAAGTAAACAATTATTAGTAACATTAAAATAATTAACCCTTTATGTGCTGAAAACAAACAATTTCATTATGGACGTTGCCAAACCGTTACTGTACAAACTCTATGGGAAAATGACGTGTATTTTGCAACACCCGTAAAAAATACAGGAATCCTAAAACTGCGGGTTTTGTGTTAAATATATGCAATTTGGGTCTTCTAGAATAGATATCAACATAAAATAAGTTTTCAAAAAGTTTGAGGTAAGCGCAAGGCTCATTTGAAATTTGTCTTTTTTGCCCATTTTTTGCGTGTTTTGAAAATAATGTTTTGCCCCTAATTTGCAGCCTAAATAACAAATTTCATTTTTTTTGGGGCTGATATGGGGTTGTCTTATGACCCTTCACATGTGGTATAAATTTCGTGCAAAAACTCCCTCGGGAAAGGGGTTTCCTTGGGGGTCCCATGGAACCCCCTACGGCCTACCACCGCCCCCCTTGGGCACTAAACGGGGTTGGAAACCCCTTGGTCACTTAAGTGTTAACAATGCATTGCTTAATAATACTACATACTGCCAAGTTGCTTCCTGGTTTCGACTCTTTTTCTGAGCTTACTGGGAGATTTGCCGACTTTTTGGTTGATAAATAACGGAATTTTGACCTGTCTCTCAATTTTGGATTGTTCAAAAAACATCAGTGTTCAAACCAGATGAAATTGGACTTGTGTGTTTGTAATATACATAAGATTAACGCTATGCATAGGCCTATGATGTCTAACTGAGTTGAACGGGGATGAATTCCAGAGTGATGTCACTGAGCGTCATTACTTGCAGCCAGTTTTCTCTCTTAGGAAAATAGAAAGAATTCTCAAGAGGTACTTCCAAACAATCCTGCTTCCTTGATCCTCACCAATGTCACTCTCCAGAAATATTCTCTCCAGTTCATTTCAAGTGCTGCTGAAAATTGCGAATGTTCCTTGCAACGGGGTCATTAATTCCAGATTGTTTAAGGAGGCTATAATCAAGCGCCGATTATATAAAAAACAGGCAATGTTCCTATATTCTAAGATTATGTCAGTGGCGGCGCCCGGGGGGGGGTGTAATGGTGGGCCTTTGCCCCCCCCCAATTTTTTTTCTTGCCCCCCAGTTTGCGCCCCCCCCCCCCCCGCCCGAAAGAAAAATGAGGGATTTTTGGCAAAATTCCTGCGATTTGGGCCAAAAATCACCAAATTTTGTGAAAAATCTGCGATTTTGGGCCAAACTTGGTTAAACTCCAATATTTGTACTTTGCCCCCAGAATTCACTTTCTCCCCCCACCCCAAGTTTCACTTGCCCCCCGTTTCGCCCCCCCCAAAAAAAATGAGGTCTATTCCCTCCACTTGATTATAGGCCAGTGTCAAACATCAAGGTTGTTGCAAAGATTGCGGCGACCTCCAGTAACAATACTGAGCTCGCATGCAATAACCTAAATGAGTCACTTCAATCGCTTATAAACCATATCACTCCACCTAGACGGCCTTTCGTTGGTAATGATGGACACTGCATGTTAATTGCCAATAAGAAGCATTCTTTTCTTGCGATGCCTCAAGTTTCCATCTTAGGGCCCAAGGATAGAGATATCTTGCACAGAAAGAATGCCAGCTTTCACTCTATATATTCAGAAGTGATACCCAAACCTATGTGGCGTTTGCCCCTGCGGGGGGGTGGGGGGGGGGCAATTCACATAAAGATAGATATGGGTGTAAGGCTGGCGCTTCCAAACCCAGGGGCATTCGGCGAGCTCCAAAATAGAGGGTCTGGGTGGTAGAACAGCTAGCAAAATGCCCCAAAATAGTGTTTTTTTTTGGGGGTGAGCCCCATTTTTTGGGGAAATGTTTAAAAAAAGATTTACCAAATAGGGGTCTTTGGGTGACATTGGTACATTTAAAAACAATAGGGGGTCTTTGTGTGACCTTTTCAAAATATAAGGGGTCTTTGGGTGACAGCGATGCTGACAATGGGGATCTTAACAACAGCCTACATACCGGAGTCCCCACCCCCCGGACTGCCGTTTCTGATTCCGAGAATCAATGACGAGTGTGATCGTGAACCGTAAACTCCAAATATGCGTCCATCCAATAAAATTATGGATGTTTACAAAACAATTTCCAAGCTTACCAAAGGAAAAACTAAGTTTTCCTTGCACCGCCCCGATATTTTGCTTATGTATGTCTGGACGATGTATCCATTAATCCGACAGAAGCTTTGAAGAATCTCGGAGTTGTATTCGATCCTGTTTTAAACATGTCTGGTCAAATTTCATCTGTCTTAACCTTTCATCACTTCGTAACCTTTCCAAAATTAGATGTTTCAAAACCAGTAGACTTCAAGTTAGTTTGCTCGCAATAACCAATTTCAGCACCTCTATTACCCCAACCCCTGCCAGGCAGTGTTAATAGGCCACGGTGGGCCACATACCTAAGTTGACCCCTCAAAAAGCTTGGATTTTGCCTACAATGGCTGCAATTTCAGCTAGATATGGTTTATCTTAAAGGAGCAATGTCACAGAAAAGTTCCATTGCTTTAAATTTTTCAGGCCGAGTACATCTCTCTTTCTGCAGTGAAAAATGATTCGGTGCTTCTATGCAAATAGTCCTTGTCCTGGCGGTGAATTTTGTCGGTGTCCGATTTTCTCACGGCCAATTTCTCACCGGGATGCTAGTCAACCCTGTAATTTTTCATGTCTTGGGCAGACTTAAAGTATGAAGATCTTCTGAAAAACCTAATATTTAAGGTACCAGTCACATGATAGCGAAGAAGGGTACCAGCGCATGATACGTAAAATTAAGAGTTTTCTTGATTGCGTGTTTGTGCACGCCATCCGTCATCCGCTGTAAAAAGCGGATGGTGAGGAGGTCTAATTTGACTCCTGAACCCTATGAATCTGTCGTCTGATTCGAAAAATACATTGTGGATGCTTAACAGCATTGACTCATTAGATTATGGGTATTTTGAAGCTGTATTCCAGAGATTTTAGGTTTTTGCTGTGGTATACGACAGATTTCGCCGCGTAGGCCTTGCAGTCTCTTCATAAATGGTAAGGCTCAATATTATAAATGCTAGTGTGAGATAAGATCAAAATTTAGCACCTTTGCTGATTTTTTTTTTACGGTGGAGCTGCAGGCTTCCACATTTTACATTTCCTATGTGAAAATCATACACGGTCCATTACCCTGATTAGCATTGCACGGCTTTTAATAAAAGCGGAGTCCAGATAAAAGTAACACATACATCCATACATGTCTCATCATTACCCGGTCACTGGCACTGACTGCCAGTTGTGCAGTCAAGTATGAACATAATGAGTTAATCCTAGGCTTAACTTGGATCCAACCCTAATCCTAACTTTGCCACTAACCCTAATCCCTAATGTCGACCATAACAATAAGGCCAGGACCGTAGCCGAGGGGGGGGGGAGGTCCGCTTTATGATGTTGAAAGTCCGCTTTGTAATGTTAAAGTTTGCCGCTTGCCTAAATTATGTTGTTTCAAGGGTTGTGGTGCATGGCATATGAATGAATAAGTAGTGATTAATACTATTGCATTACTCATGGCTGGTGTTATTATCCTGTTTTCCCCCGTCTTCAGAATTTGGAGACGACGGTGATAAAATTTGGGTCAACCAGCGAGCGAAGCGAGCCGGAAAAAAATTGTTTTTTTTTTGTACGCAAAAGGTCCACTTCTGGCAAATCCGCACACCCCCCCCCCCACATAATTTTTTTTTTTTTTTTTTTTTAATGTCGACCATAACAATAAGGCCAGGACCGTAGCCGAGGGGGGGGGGGGGGGTGCGGGGTGCGACGCACCCCCCCAAAAAATGGCAAAGGTCCGCTTTATGATGTTGAAAGTCCGCTTTGTAATGTTAAAGTTTGCCGCTTGCCTAAATTATGTTGTTTCAAGGGTTGTGGTGCATGGCATATGAATGAATAAGTAGTGATTAATACTATTGCATTACTCATGGCTGGTGTTATTATCCTGTTTTCCCCCGTCTTCAGAATTTGGAGACGACGGTGATAAAATTTGGGTCAACCAGCGAGCGAAAGGTCCACTTCTGGCAAATCCGCACACCCCCCCCCCCACATAATTTCCTGGCTACGGGCCTCAATAAGGGTAGACGTTTCATATAGAAGTCCCATTGATGCAAATGAGGTATTGCCATTCATTCCGTCAAGCGCTACTGCACAACGTCATACAGCGCATGACGGAATCAATTGTAATACCTCATTTGCATCAATGGGACTTCTATATGAATCGTCTACCTGAATAAGGCGCAAACTCTATAGCCATAACCAAGCCATAACTCTAACCCTAATCCATTACTCTAACCCTAACCCATAACTTTAACCCTAACAGGTGTGGTCATTTAGTGACCTTGGGTCACTGGTAATCCCAATGAATTCAGCAGTCTTATGGAATAAAGCGCTAGCTGCATGTAAGCTTACTAATTACCGTGAAGACTACTGAGTAAATCAGGGACACCAGTCCAGTGACCCAGGGTCACTAGCTTGGGACACCTGTGACCCTGATGAATTCAGCAGTCTTTACAGAAAACGCGCATGTGGACATGCGTTTTATTCGTTAATTCATCAGGGTCACCGGTGACCCAGGGTCACTAAATGACCACACCTCATCAGAGGTGCCAGGTGACAATGAACTGGCAAAAATGGACGTTTAATCACCAGGGATTATATACACTTCACACTGCTTTGATGATATTTTATGCTGTTAGCAGTGCTATCTGCAGTAGATAGCAATGTATGTGTCAATTTCTGTAAAAGTACTCAAACAGTTTTGAAATCTCTTGAAATTGCCCATGTATGCTCAGCAAGATTACAAGTTACCAAAAACATGCTATTTTCAAAATTTGAGGGAGATTTAGCAACGCCTTACTACTTGGAGCCACTGAATACGTACTTACTCGTCTGCAGCGCCTACAGAATAGAGCCGCACGATTGTTATTTTTGGTTAGACGTGATACACCCAGCGCACATTGACTTTAAAATCTTATTCATCATATACAAATTGGTCAATTCTCAAGCTACGGAATATTTTAACAATCTCATCGTTTTTAACAAACCTGTATATGCCACTCGCTCATCGTATGACGCTACACGTCTTTCTATACCCAGAACCCGGACACGTACAGCAGATGATGCGTTTCAAGTCGCCTATCCAGGCCTGTGGAATTCTCTTCCAACCAACATCCGGCAGGCCAAATCATTGAACATTTTCAGGGGTGAACTGAATTAAATGGGAAACCAAACGTTTTTACGAAATGTGACTCTTTATTCAGTGAACGACATAGCTTTCTCTCACTCTCTTAACGTCTGTGATTGCTGAAAACATAATCTACAAATCTTTCAAAACGTTTCCATGATTGGTTACCGACAATATTCTATTTTAAAGGCATGAGGAAATATTCTGAATAAACCCTAATTTGGCGCTTGATTAGAGCATTTCAGAAGTTTACAGGGCAGAGAAAGACTATAATAAATCTGATTTTTAAGTGTTTGAAATATTACAAAATATAACCAATTCTATTATTGTTTGTAATATATTAATCACTTGATTGAAAGTGATCCAGATCCGATCATGCTTGTTGATTCGTATGTCAATATTTGCCCAGTGAATATCCAATTGGATTCATGTCCTGCTTTGCAGTATAGTAAAATAGTTTGAAGAAAATTCCACCCACTAAAGATTAAGAAAGGGTAGATTTATAAGCCTACCATTGACATCTGGTCTCTTCCGGGTTTGTTGATGCGTGTTTCTTTCCCCCCCTTTCTTCCTTTTTTCTTTGACAATGACTTATTTACTGAATAAATTCTAATTTTATGTACGTCTGTGATATAAGAATGAAATTATTCGAATCTGTATTCTGTCTCAAGTTGCGGAGTTCATACCCTTCTGTCTTTCCTATATAAAACAGTATCAGAAGTTGAAATACGTATTAGATGCAGGTATCCAAACAAACCGTTGCTGTTTTGATATACCGACACATGAGGAAAAAAAGTTGTTTTGAGAAAATCAGGATTAATTTTTGGGTAATATGTAAATATTTTTTGATCCAATTGAGAAGGTGTTTTTTATTTATAACCACAATTGTAAGATTACCTAAAATCTAGACATTTGCATACTATTCTGAAGTTTGCTGCACGTATTGATTACTTTTAATTAACGGTCAAAGTTTAACGACCAGCTTCACTAAAATTCAAAATGCTTTCGACAGGGTGATATCATATTACCATTATGAAACCGAGGTTTTGAGCTCAAAATGAGTGTTGCTTGTGTGCAGGGGAATACTGACACATAATATACTTAGATGTGTCAGTATATCTGAACACAGCTATAATATAGGTTTTCCCGTTCGATTTCGCACAATGTTCATCCAAATTCAACAATTGTTTAGTTCAAATTCGTCCCAAAAAATCGAAACTGTGCATTTGCCAACTCGATTTCGTCTTTGGTCAAACAACTTCAAACCTGGTGCACTCTAACTCGTTAATGGTCGTACCGGTTCGCCCCGCCACCGCCCGGCCCGCCGCCGCCGCCCTGGCCCCGCCCGCCCGGGCCCGCCCCGTAGTGCTGTAATCGATTATCGCAAGTATCGATTGTCGCTATATTTTTAAAACTTCCGACATGTCGATACACAAAATGGTAGTATCGATAATAAACGACATCAAAGGCAAATGCCCAAAACGGAATAACAATAAGAAAAACCTCTCCCGTTCGCCTTTAAAATGGCTTCACAATCAAAATCAACACCAGGGGTAGCATCCCAAGACCCTCGAAATAATGTTGAAATTGTAGAGTTCCAGAATAAATGAGCCTAGCGTAGCGATGCCTGAGACCACTGCGGATTTCTCAAAGAAAATGGTGCAATAAATAAGAAAGTTACCGTCTGCGTAAGCATTGCAAAACCAAAATGCCCGCCCTAGAGCGGCAATACTATCATACGACAACGATGCATGGTCAAAGTCATCGGTAATAAATTTCCATAAACATGATAAATTACTGTTTAACCAATCGGTAAACTTAAGTACGACCTGCGACCTTACTCTGACTATAGATCTGAAACACATTGTCTTGAATATTCAGCACCTCAATGCGCGAACAAAACTGAAAATGACGAGAAATCGTCTACTGCGCATCCCATAACAAACCTGTACAAACTCTAAGAGAAAATCTCAAGCGGGCTGAATCGCCGAAATGACTGGTCTTAGCTCGGTGTTGCGGGGGGTGATTATTTTGTGAGCAACTTCTCCAACAATGCATTCTTTTCTCCTCCCAAACATTCAAAACTTGTTAGACTTTTAGCAGCGAATGTGCTTTTCCGTTTACCAGAGGACATTTTAAGCAATTTTTTTAAGGAAACCTTTGTTCGGAGTGTAGTAGCTTGTAGTGATGTATTGGATGGAACACACGAGAATAGTAAACCCATGGCATGATCACGAGAACTAGTGTTTAACAATAACAGTCTGATTCCTAATTAGGGCTTTGTTAGGGTGGGGGTAATTGTCTTTATAAAGGCCACCTTAATAAAAAATGGAATAAAAGAAAAATGTAGGGTCAGCCCCAACTGCCATGCTCTATATATAATTACGATTCTTGACATTCACTCTCGGACGCCTAAACTTTCAGAGTAACAACCCGGAAGTTGAGAAGAAATTCCACAAAACATGAAAATGGCGACCGTTGAAGCGACAGTTTTTTCCGTACTCGTGATTGACGTGATGGTCGATTGATTTAACTTGGATATGAAATTGCCGAAAATCTCTCACGGAATTCGGGTTTCTAAACGCGGATTCTCCCGTGTCCCTACTTGTAGTTTAGCTTTACACTTGTTGCTATACTGGTAACTCAAGCCTGTGTATCAAGCTGTAATTATCGATAATGTTTTCGACATGTCGCATGTTTGTCTTCCGACATATCGATACACAAAACGTTTATCGATTACAGCTAATAATAATAATAAAATGGCTAATTAATTGGCCGTGACTGTGGATCGCTTGTCGGCTTTTAGGAATTACGTTCATGGCTTTGCAGACTGCCGACGAATAAGTACACGCTAATTGTTGATATTTCCTAACATTATATTCTAACTTTGATTTGAGAGTATTGACAGTATTGTATATGAAATTAAAACGCTATTGCTATACGACAATGTGACACCGCAGCTTTAATTTTGAATACAGTCCTGCTTCTGATACAAATGGAACAATCGTACGCAGTGGCATTCAGCCTAACGTAGTTTTATGGTGGTCTCGCCACTATCTCTTTTGATTCCTGGGAGATGGTGCAATTATGGCAGGTTTAAATAATTATAATTTAAATAATCCCTCCTCCGAACAATGGCAGACGGTGTTTATACACCAATTCCTATGTTATGTTTCTTTTGTTATACATTTTAACCATTATTTTTGCGGAAGTGTCATCTACCTAGCAAGACGACACTTCCGCAAAAATAATGGTCATGTATAACAAAAGACGGACAATAGGTAATGATGAATTGGATGCACGCTAGACGTGTATCTGGATAATGCTCTTATATCGAGATATCAGTGAAATAAGGTTGGTACAGGCATGCTTACAACATGGTGAACGTAATATGTGGTATATGATGCAATATCAATGGAAATGAAGAAAATGTTTTATTAGTCATGTTCACTATGTTCAAATAATTCTGTTCGTTGGCTTTTTATGGAGATTTGCTACTTTCTACATTTTTCTAAAGTATAACTCTCACAGAAACATAAAATCAATGTTGGCATTTTTTTAAATCTCATATCAGTGGCCATCTTGGATTTTCAAAATGGCCACCATTTGAACCTATAATATGCTATATCTTGGCTTTTAAAGCACATAGAAATGTAATCCACCATCTAAACCTATTTTGGAGGATGTCGATCTCAATGCAACAACATTAGAGCATGTGGCTGTGGCGGCCATCTTGAAATTCAAAATTTCTGCCAAGTGAAGTTGTTTTTTGCCACAACTATCTCGGAAACTAGTAGAGGCATGATTATGGATGGCGTCTATACCCATGTTTTCAGGGTCAGGAATTCATTCAGAATATTAATAACAAAAAAAATTGACCATCTGGTTGTGGAAGCCAGCTTGAATTTCAAAATGGCCGCCAATGGGAAGCCGTTTTTGCCCAAATTCCGGTCTCTTATACTAGTAAATCCATGATTCTAGTGTCTATACCCCAGACTATACCCATGTTTTAGGGTCCGGTGTGAAAGTAATCATTGTCCGGTAGGTATCATAGTCCGGGCTCCATAGACGACAACAGAATAAAGCGTGAAACTAATCTTGCGTGAAAGAAATCAAACTGACATCGAATTGCCCTATTGTTCACCATGTTTCCGGACGGTGAGCCCGGAGGGACCATACTCCTGCCAAAAAGGTTTTTTGTAAAGAAACGGAGTGTTCCCCATTAGGAGAGTGTCCTAGCTACCATAGCAAATGTACGGAATATAAACCGTGACCTTGTCGACGCGACCATTGAGTTACGTGTTAACAAATGATGCGTACAGCACTCAATGGAGAACACAATAGACTGATGGGTGGTAGGACATTCAGTCACACGGACACTGTAGAATATGACACCGGCAATCCAATAACTTGTTAACAACAACGGATCATTTTGGACGTGGCAGCCATCTTGAATTCTGCCAATGGCTGCCAAATAAAGCCGTTTTGCCTAACAAAAAATAAAGCTATGCGAAACACATATCTACAGAGAATCCCTCTGCAAAAATGATAAGGTTACAAGTTTAAGTCTGATATTATGTTTTTAAAGGTGCTTGTTCCGTTTTATGTGCATTGTGGTCTCTACTTGATATGAAAGCCGGCACTTTCACATAAACACCCCACCACCCCATCAGTACCGTGGGAACAACTTGCGGTTTTAAAGGGTGGAAGCAAGAGGCATTTTGAAAGCCCTATTCAATACTGTGCTAATATTGATGGTTAACCACTTAAACGGCGGTTTTTTTGTTTATATCTTGGGAATGAAATGGATTTGAGAGCTCAAATTTCAGGACGAGAATGAGAAAAATACGGCCTTTCATTTGATATCAAATCGATACTACTTCCGGGTAAATAAGGGGGTCCCAAAGACGATCGGAACACGCACCTTTAACCATGCATTAAACATTGTGTCTGACATTTTCTGACACTGACACTTCGTTAACAGGCTCGCAATTCAAGATGGCGGCCGGTATGGCTGCATTCAAAGATCTTGCCACAAATTGCCACAAAAGCTAGAAATTATCTTTCTGTATTTAGTTATAACATCCATAAGTTTTGATAAAAGGGTAAATTCAAGTAAGTGACATTATGTATTCAAGTTGTCTATTAGAAGTTCATACCTGATGTTTTTGCTTTGTAAACATGCTTAAATTCAAGATGGCAGCCACAATGGCCACCTTCAAAGACCTCAAAAAATATATCAAATGTCATACATTTCTGTAATATATTAGTTAGCATGTACCAGAAATTTATGATAAAAGTGTAAAAAGTACGAAATATGTCTCTAACCATTACAAAGACATATTTGGCATTTTATTTGGTTAAATATGCATAACTTTAAGATGGGGTCAATACATTACTAATATATGCCACTATATATGCCCATATTTGCCGCCATATTGAATTAAATGCAAGGTTAACAAAAGAGAAAAATCAGATCATGACTTTCTAACAGTTTCATATAGTTAATCACAATTTTATATAGTTTATGTCAAAAATATATTACAGATTATATTACTATAGCAATTGACAAATTTCAAATATCTTGATTAAGGTGGCCATATTGACCTTTATTTTGATTTTTAAACATGTCTAACTTTTAACAAAATCATGTCATAAATAAGCTTTTAATGTTCAAAGTAATTTATCTCACACTTTTCAATAAACAATTTTATAGTAATTTTTGAATGATATAAAATATAATATTATTATACGACAACTTACAAGTTCAAAGATCTTGCAAAGCGGCCATTTTGCCTGCCAACTTGGATTTTAAGTATGTTAACTAAATACAAAAATATGAGTTTCTGATGGTCAAAGATTATTATTTTTAATATGACCTGACTAAGTTTAATATTGTTATCTTTTATAGGCATAAATACATATCTAATTTTACATTAGTTTCTATCCAGTCAGTTTAATATTGTATTCGTATTTCAACTCAATCTATATGATTTATTTTGTATTCCTGTTATATTAACATGTGTTACTGCTTTGTGATCAGTTGTATGTAAAAAGTGAGGGCGATTGCAAAGAAATTATTTTGAATTGAATTGAATTGAAAAAAGACATATATCTCAGCATACTTTAATTTACACTTGTTTAGTAGTTCTTGGATGATAGGTATATGGAAATAAGTTTTTAAAGGTTCGGAAGGTGGCCATTTCGAAATGGAAATTTCGAAAATGACGGATATGATTTTCTATTAAGGGGAATTTACACTTTTATGAACTTTATGAAGATAACAAGATGCTCCTCACTGTTCCTCGTACAAGAGGTCAGTTGGTGACAGGGCTTTTAGCAATGCAGCCCCTAGCCTATAAAATCTCTTTGTCCATCTCTTTTGCCAATCCAGGTCCATCGTTACTTTTAATTAAAAAAACAGTGAAATTTCACCTATTTCCAAAAAGTTAAATCTATCATATTATCGTGTTTAGGCCAAACAGAAATTCCTTTTTATTTGTAAACGTTTTTACCTTAATTGATAAGGCACTATATCAAATGATGTTTGTATTGTATAGCACATTTATTGATGATATAACCAATATACAACAGGTATGGCAATTAAGAGGTGGCAATATGGCAATATGATGGCAATATGGCCCTATCTTGAAATGGGAGCATGCTAACGAAAACAATATTATCAGATTGAACTTTCTAATTGTCAAAAACCTATAGCTCAGATTATAATTACAATTTTATTATACTTTCTGGATGATGTAACTAAACATCTATGGTAACTAAAAGTTTAAAAGATTCCTAAAGGTGGATATATTTGCCATCATCTTAAAGGTGCTATATTTGCCATCATCTTAAATTTGCGGCTTGTTAATAGTTCCTCAGGCATGACAGGTACCAGACATATATCAAGACTTATACATTTATCACATTTCTGCAGGCAAACTGTCTGGAAATACTACGCTGCTATAAGCGGTGCCATTTTGAAATTTAAAATGGCTACCATAACCAAATCATCCAATGTTGCTATCAAAATACAGGGTGAGTCAAACAAAACTTGACCCTGAATGTGTCCGCCATTTTGAATTTTCAAGTAACATATATCTAACATATGTGATATCATCTGAAAGCTTAGTTCATTATCTTTAATTTACTGCATAGATCATTCACATCGGTTAGGTATAGACCGAGTTACAGTCGTTTGAATCCAGCAGTCGGTTTTCTGCACTGTCCACGGAATCACATTTGCTTAGTCGGACGCCGTGCATTCAAATGGGACTCCGTGGATAGGGAGAAACCGGACTACTTGATTCAAAAGACTGTAGCACGGCCTATACATAACCGATTGGAATTATCTTTGCAGCAAATGAAAGATAATGAAATAGGCTTTCCGATGATATCACATACGTCATATATATATATATTATTTATAAACTCAAAATGGCGGACACAATCCGGGTCAAGTTTTTTTTTTTACTCACCCTGTACTTGAATTCCTAGACAATGGGAACATGGATATAAACACTGGAATCGTGCCTCTACCAGTCTCAGAAACCGGATATGGGCAAAAGCGACTTTATTTGGAGGCCATTTTGAAATTCAATATGGCCGCCAAAACCAAATGATCTGATGTTGTTATCAATGATCTTATAATCTTGACCCTTAAACATGGGTATAGACACCAGAATCATGCTTCTACTTGTCTCGGAGACCGAGATATGAGCAAAAATTTGGCGGCCATTTTGAATTCCAAAATTTCCGCCATAGGTTTTTTTTTTTTTTTTTTTTGTTACTTTTAATAAAAAAGAAAAACAGTGAAATTTACCTTATTCCAAAAAGTTAAAATCTAATCATATTAATCGTTTTAGGCCAAACAGATTCTTTTAATTAGTTTGTAAAACGTTTTTAATACGTTCTTTCATGTTTTTGAACAAAAACAAAAAAACTAAAAAATTGTATAGCACATTTATTGATGGATATAACAATATACAACAGGTAATGGCAATTAGAGGGTGGCCATAATGGCATATGATGCAATATGGCCCTACTTGAAATGGGAGCATCTAACGAAACAATATAATCATATTGAACTTTCTAATTGTCAAAAACCTATAGCTCAGATATAAGTACAATTTATTATTACTTTCTGGATGAAATGTAACTAACACTATGGTACTAAAAGTTTAAAAGATCCTAAAGGTGCCTATATTTTTGCCATCATATCTTAAATTTTTGAAGGCTTGTTAAAATTAGTTTCATACAACAGGCATGACAGGTACCAGACATATATCAAGACTGTAACATTTATCACATTTCTGGCAGGCAAACTGTCTGGAAATACTTACGACGGCTGCTATAAAGCGGCGGGGGGGCCATTTTGAAATTTAAAATAAAATGGCTAAACCATAACCATCATTCCAATTTGCTAAAATCACAAACAAAATACAGGGTGAGTCAAAACAAAATTTGACCCTGAAATGGGTCCGCCCATTTTGAATTTTCAAGTAACATATTATCTACCTCATGTTATATCATTCTGAAAAGCTAGTTCCTTATCTATCTTTTAATTTACACTACTGCATAGATCAATTCACATTCGGGTTAGGTCGAGACCGAGTTAACAGTCGTTTTGCATCCAGCAGAGGTCGGTTTTTTCTCACTGTCCACACCGGATCTACACATTTGCTTAGAGATGTAGTCCCGGAACGAGGGCCGTTGCATTCAAATTGACCCGGTGGATAGGGATAAAACCGGACTAACTTGTTCAAAAGACTGTAGCACGGCCTATCCATAACCGATTGGAATTATCTTTGCAGGAAATTGAAGATAATGAAATAGGCTTTCCGATGATATCACATACGTAATATATATATTAATTATTTTAATAAACTAAATGGCGCGGACAACAATCCGGGTCCAGTTTTTTTTTTTTTTTACTCACCCTGTACTTGAATTCCTAGACAATGGGAACATGGATATAAACACTGGAATCGTGCCTCTACCAGTCTCAGAAACCGGATATGGGCAAAAGCGACTTTATTTGGAGGCCATTTTGAAATTCAATATGGCCGCCAAAACCAAATGATCTGATGTTGTTATCATTGATCTTATAATCTTGACCCTTAAACATGGGTATAGACACCAGAATCATGCTTCTACTTGTCTCGGAGACCGAGATATGAGCAAAAATTTGGCGGCCATTTTGAATTCCAAAATTTCCGCCATAGGGGATTTAAAAAAAAATTCTAAAATTGATTTTCTTATTTGGTGAACTATAAACTTTCAATAAATGTATAGTTTTCCTAATCTCCATAAAAAGCCAGCGAAATTACATAAGCAACCTGACTATATATTAAAGGTCCATGGTCCGATCGCTAATAGCCTCATCCCCAGAGACCCCAGATTTTACCGGAAGAGGTCAATGTTTTGGTATCAGAAGAACGCTACTATTTTTCTCATTTACCCTGTGAAATATGAGGGCTAAAGGGTGTTTAGTTTGGATGTTACGAGCGAAAATATGCCCCATTTTGGTCGACCAATATTATTTTACACAGCACTCTATGGATTACAAAATCACGTTTTCAACTTCAAAAAGAGTTGAAATATCGGCGCAAAACTTAAGTTGAGTGTGGGTGAAGGCCAATCATCAAGCATGGAAAATTTATAGACTTCAATCGGGTCGTCCCCCTTTAATGGTGGCGCATAGATAAACACACAATAATTTTTTTTTTGGGGGAACAACCCTAAGATGAACTACAGGACTTCTTGATGTAAATCTTCTTACTGCACCAACTTCAGGTGTGTTGATGGCGAGTGTACAAGGCACTTTTTTTCCGCTTCAGTTATTGGTCTCTGCATTCTTTCGTCTTTTTTCTCCAAAAGGGCCATTTGAATTGCTAATGTCTCAAAAGTAAACCGGGTTCGTTCGCAGAAACAAGGGGTACGTCAGAGAGTTGCCGCAGTTTACATACCTCATGAAGAAATAAGTTAATTGCGAAGCCGTTGCGGCGTGGTTAGTTGGGCCATTAAATGATGTTGTCACGGTCGGATCACCATTTTCAGGAGCAACTCTTTGCCATCGTCTTGGAAGTAACTTTCTTGCGGGACGTCTGAACGCTTCATTTCGCCAGTAGTAAATTACAACATTAACTGATGTTCCACTATAACAAAGAACCCTGACCACCATGGTAATATCGGGGGCTCTTTGTTAGCTGATATTCATATCCGATGCGACTATAAACGGTAACCAAGATAAAATGAATCCTATGGTAACCATGAGAAAAGCTTTAGCGGCTTTGCTATTCCAAGCATTCGACGCCTGTCATCTCCCGCCTGACCCTGGACTCTGTTATCTATTGCGCAATTCTGTGCGCATGGAACTTACGATGCTGTATATCTGACGGTAAATGACGATAGTTGCCACTATTGGAAGGACTATTACAACGAGCACATTGCTCATTCCTATAATATCTACAATTTCAGTCAGGTATGGGTCAAAGATACAAAACAGTAACAGGCTTAGAAAGCTCTTGACAGGGAATGGAAGGCGTTCCAAGTCGCAAATCAATGGCGAAAATCCAGGCCATCGACGCTAAGATGGCCGCTTTCCATACCGCATAATTGTGTCATAGTGTAATGGCCGAGTTACTGCGATGAGGCGATCTACATTTAGAACAAGTAGTAAACAGAGACTAGCAGTGTTGAACCAAGTCATCCCAAAACAGAATCCGCTAGCACATGATGTTTCCGTAAGGCCATCTGCCCACTGCTGTTGATCCAATCAATGGAATGCCAAAGGAAATATCAATAAATATGTAGCTTACAGCAAGAGAAACCATTGATATCTTTGTCGTGGTGTTAATTTCCCTTGCTTTTCGAATGACCAGTATACTAAAAGTGTTACCACCTAGAGATATGAAGACAGCCAACGACAGCAAAGTCACCTGTATCACTTTGTAAACAACATTATCTTCGAGCGACGTTCTATCATGATGATCGAATGGTTCATCTGGGTTTTCTGTAGACATAATGTCAGTAAGCGAGACGTTTGCATATTGGATCATTTTGATCAACTCTGCACTTGTGAAAGTACACAGTCCAAGCGGTAATTGCAGACGGATATAACCTGAATCAGAATAAATCTCATTATGAATACCTACTTGTTAAAATACGTGTCAATTTCTTATAGTGTGATGTAATAACATAAAACCGAATGTCGAGCGAAAATGTCAAGGTGCGCCTTTCTCATCAAGTTTCATTTTTTCCTTATTCTGAAGGTTTTGTTCGTAGTATCTTTATATCCGTCACATTTTAAAACATCGGAAATACATTCATATTGTCGTGTGCATTTACGTGCTGCAGCATATACTACTTGAACAACAAAAATGTTCATTTAGCCACAATAAAATTGACAACCTGATCTTTTGCCAGCTCATCAGCCAATAAAAAAACTTTCCCATAATTTCTGCAATCGTAAAGCATTTCAAACATGGTTAGCGAAAGCAAAAGCGACCTTGAAGTGGTTGTTCAGTCACGGAGGGATATCACAGTACACTAAATGCATTTAAAGGCTGACTCAGAGATTTCCAGATGAGGGCGCCCTCCATTTTAAATAATCGTGGGTTTTGCATATACATAATGCTTATCCATGTACTAATCACTGTGTCAAATAGCTAAGCTCAAATCGAAGTACTTCATATAAAAAATCGCAACTTTGTTATAAATTTCCTGATCCGGAATTTTTGTTATACACAGTATCCTATGGCACGTAATACTGTACATAAATGTTTACTGCATCAAAACGAAAGATCGGGTTCATCTCAAACTTGTGCACTTGAGGTTACTATCTTTAGTTCTAGTTGACTATTTTTAATTATTACACCAAAAATTTATATTTTGAAATCTCTGAGTCAGCCTTTAATAAAGGCTGGCGATATTTACATCGACATTAAAGTTCGATGATTTCTGTTTTACTTTTTTCTACTTATCTGTACTGGAATGTTTTCCAGCAAAACCATTCAAGAGCAGGTAAAATTGCACTTTTCGTATAAACGGTTTCATGATGTCTGTAGATATCAATATAATATTCTTTAAGTATATAAACCATGTTCCTGTCGTGACTGTACGAAGAACGTGAAGCATGAAGTCTGCTACGGGTTAAATGAAAGGACATTCACTTGGAATAATAGAATTAGAACATTGAAGCGTAAGTCTGGGTGGATTTTGTTGTTATAGTATGCGGCAACCAGGAAGCAGTATGGAACCGTACCTGAATTGATAGCATAACGCCTCCGGCTCTTTGATTTTTCAGCGGTTGACGCCATTTATTTGTCATCGTTTCAATGCTTTCAAATTATCTAGAAAGGTTTTTTTTTAACCAAATATAACTTAATTATAAACAATGGCAAATTGATGCTTCCAAAAGTCTCTACAACGAAGTACCAGTACTTGTTTAATCATGGTACAATGTATTGTTTATTATATGATTATTCCATTGGATGAATGCGCTGATTCCTCAACAATGATAATTGATTTCTGAGTAACAAACAAGATGATCGTGTTTGTCTTATTTCAACAGCAAGCTCTCGCGCATCTATTAACAAGGAAATGAATCTTTTCAAATTGTCATAATTTAAACAACACCTTTCAGAGGTTTTTTTCTTTTTTATATTTCTATTAAATTTCTTTACATGAAAACTAAGCTGAAAAAACATGTTGAGTTGTAGTCAATCCTAAAAACGAAGCCTTCGAGTATCATGTCATTCATCAATTGAGATAAATTTCAATGTTAAACAATTTCAAGAAGTGACATACTCCATTACTTCTTCTCATCGTGTCCAAACACAGTGATTCTCAAATATGCTGAAGCCTAATAATGTTGAAGTCATGCAGCGCAGTTATTAAAAGTATGATAATCATACCCTCAAACATCAAAATCAAATATATATATGCCACCGGCGCAACATTTATTAATTCATTCCTTAAATAAGAAGAAATGCTTTACCTTCAACTCAAACCCATGTTCAATCACAGGACCTCCAATGCGAAATGAATCAATTAAATTTATTCTCAACGGTAGCTACAACATTGGCCAATTGTGTAAAAAAATAAAACACTTGAACCTCGTTCTAAGTGAAATGAGGGCACGGAGAGTACTTTCAGTTGGCTGACATTTTCGGTTTTTTTCTTTAAAAAAATCAGTATCAAAATACAGTAGAGGCTTTGATATTACCTAATGACACTCACTTGATCTTATACGTTAACATCAACAACTAGTTTGCTGTAAGGCTAATAATACGGAAAATTGCTTAGTGTCTGAAAATTCACTAGTTATTAAAACGTTATTTCATTGTTGATATAGTTACCTAGATGTTTCTCTATTTAATGGAATTTGGACGGTAAATTGAGAGATTTATTCAGCTTACAAAACTACATCCGCGCTCATCAATTTCACATCGAATTGCCCACTATCAGCCATACCAACTATTGAGCATCTATATCTCGTAATAGTCTTTTCAAAGCACATTTCAACGCCAGCTAAGGACAGTAGGATTCCCTCCATAGGTTTCATAAGAATGGTCAAAGTTTACTTTTGCCTTTTTCAAAAAAAAAACTTTACATAAATTCCCAAGAATTCGTTTTTATGTAAAATTATAACACAGGCTTCAATGGGTAATTGAAATTCCTATATGGACCCTCCTCCCAACCACAATGCCGCTTGCAAGGATGTGCATTATATTAATCTACCTAAAACGTTGGCACCAAAGAGGTTTCTATATAGATAGAGAGGCAAAACGTTACGTTATCTTTAGAAATACAACCGTCCTCGCAGTTTTTGCCGACCACAAAGAAAACATAGAGTACCAACAATAGAAAGCAATGGCTGCCTCCGCTCTTCCACATACTGTGGGTGCCGCTTTGCATATACACTAATCGGTAGTGATACAAATTAAAATGTAATGTGTTAGAGGTGGCCAGGTGTAATACTAGTGTACCTGGATCATTGTGCTCAGATACTCTTTTTCTCATAATGCAATGCGCGCTTAGGTGAAAAGATGTATTCATTGAGGCGTTTATTTAAATCAAGACGACTGATGTGTCATTTCATTCGGTTGTGTGGCCATGGGTAGGACAAAATTTAACCACCCAATAGCACCCAACATCCAACAACTGATAATTTTGGCGGATTGTTTGTATCGAATTGACATTATGTGTGTATACAAGCACCCAAACTAATAGTTATTCCGTGCAATATTCAAAATGTCAGCGCCCAGCACGGACGACTGGTTTTGAATGGGTTTCACCCCCTTGGTTGGCACCGTAAAAAGTCAGAAGGGAATGTATTATAGATGAGGTGACAATGTTTACAAACGCAACTTAGCACCTGGTCTACTGACGTGATCGAGGTGCGAAGGACATCACATACAGCTATAGCACTATTCAATGGTACGGGGGTCCGGTAAGTATTGCCCACGGTGTAGTCAGACTGCGAAAGATATGATCTAAATTGGTACTGCACGAGAGATTAACGTTATCAGTCAGTCATAGCGAATGTTTGTAAATGAAACTAAATCTCAAATATCTCCAGAAAACGAAGGGGTTCTATGGAGGTTTTGCATCAGAGGGTCCGTTACGATGCTTTTGTTTTGAATATGTCCGTAATGGCTTGTTTTGGATAGTAGAGCTCTGTCGCCCTGGCGCGTATGTTCAAGGGTATTATGTTTGATAGAGAGTTACTTTTGCAGGGGAAGTTTCTGGAGTTTTGAGTTATGCACAGGTAATTTAACAGAAGCATGATTGATGTGAACTTTTAATATCAGTGACTATGAAACCAGTGGCACCGGACGTGGGCCTGGGCCTAACTGTTTGATATTTCAGCACACATACACATGTACGGAAGTATTACACTGCGTAGGCCTATTATTGCATGGCTTAGCATCCATTTAACAATTTGAGTGGTGTTACGACAATGTGTTATGACTTAATGATAAGCCTGTGGTATTGTCATGTAGTATAGCCAATTTAGAACTTTGTGCACGACAGTCGTGCGTATAGCATTTGCCTAGACTCAGTTTCAGTTCATTCTGAGTTTTCTTCATACTCATGGCTAGATTCTTCAACTTGGTTCGGTTGTTTCCTTTTTTTTCTTCTTGAATCATACCATGCAAAGTGTTTCTTCCATTACAGTAGTCACATATTTTGTTCTTGGCTGGCCATTTTCTTGTTTGCTATGATGACTGTAATCCACATTTAGTGCATTTTCTTAGTTCTTTGGTTGCCTTGGGTTACTGCTACCTCGTTACGGTTGCTTTGGTTACGGTTGCTTTGGTTACGGTTGCTTTGGTTACGGTTGCTTTGGTTACGGTTGCTTTGGTTACGGTTGCTTTGGTTACGGTTGCTTTGGTTACTTGTGGGTTTTCTTTGACGTCTTCTATTTTGACGTGCATCACCAACGGCATTGACATTTCCTTCCGCACCTCTGATTGCCTTCATGCTGTCTAATTGGGTTTCCATATTTCTACCATTTCAATCGCTTGGCCAGTGTCAGGGTGTCTCCTTCGTCAATACACTTCTCTTTTACTTTTTCATGGAAGGATCGCAGGACTATTACCGTCTCTTACCATTCGATCTTCGTCGGTTTAACCACATTCTTTCACCAAATCTTCAAGTCTGTGACAAAGTTATCAAACTTCTCAGTTTCTGCCTGTTTTCGGTTATTGAAGGTGACCGTACCTCTTGTATTTTTTTTGTTTGTTGTTTAGTATTTGGGAGCCTTCTGCAGCAGCTGGCGCAAATTCAAAAAGTTCCATAGACTTCTCGACCTTTGTCCCCTATATACGTCATTAAATAATTGACCTTGGCTTTCTCTGTCTTATCAGAGAGGGGTCCTCCAAAGGTGAACTGGCAATGTTGCTTAAAACGCTTCCATTCCTTGTTCAGGTCACTGGCATTCCAGTTCATTGATGGCTTATTTTGACCCATTTATTCATTTAAACAAAAATTCTGTATACAGTATCTGTAAACGAATTGCTGAGGGTGCGTGTATGTGAAGTGCGTCTTTCGGTACCCTGCGCGCTGCGCGGAACTCGAACAGACTCAAATTCATGTAAACGAATTGCAAAGTATGTCACATGGTGTCAAGTCGTATCGTTCACCTACACGCTGCTAGCGGAGTTGTATTACAGCACAGATTCCAGTTTGTAAACGAATTGCTGTATGCCTGTCTGTGAAGTGAATCTAGCGGTACCATAAACAGAATTCCAAGACTGAACCTTTATTCCGAGTTTCAATGATTTTTTTTTGTTCATAATTATTCTGTTTATCCCAGCAAATTCACGAATTCCACTATTATACAAAAGCTTACAACTTCAGAGAGTCTTATGGGTCTTCTCTGCATTGAAATTCACTTTTACACTGACCACAAATAAGCTAATCGTCAATAAGATCGTTTGTTGTCTCACGAAACGCTGTGTAATACATGTGCAAGCTTCAAAATTGAAACCTTCAACAACAATCACATGTGACGATCGTTTTTCGTCACTTTTTTGTCGTACTCCCATTTATTACTACCTCCAATTTTATCATATGGTAGCTCGGTTGTTATGCTCAATATTTATGACTTTCGGCTTTATTTCAGCCCCTTTTACGAACAGAACTAGAGCTCGGACAACAGATAATAGACTCCGCGAGTCAATGTTGATGTTCATGACAGAGGACTCTTAAGACACGGCTGACATGCCTGATCTGATATATGCTAGGAGCATTTATACACTACAGTATAGTTACACATCTTGATCGATACGCTGTGACAACGGCGATACAGAATGCTTGCTGCTTTGCCGTATTGAGTTATAAACGGTAACGAGATGAATAGTTTGTGTCAAGTGTCAGGTACCAGGTCACGTGTCAGGTATCAGGGATCAGTTTGCTCTTCGGGGGCGAACTCTATATAAATCCGACATGTTAAATCCAGGTCTGTACATATGGCCCTCTGCCAAAGTGAGAACTCATTTTTTCCAAAGAACAAAGGTTTATATGTCTAAACGTACAAAATTAATCTTTTCCCTACTGAGGCAAAACCGACGTACGATGACGATAATCGATTGTTTTTTCCAATGTAGGGAACGTACCCGTCATTTTTACCTGAATGGTTCCCCCGAAGCAAAATAATAAACCAATCAATGCTGAGTCATCAAATTCTTCATTTTTCCAAAAATTTGGTGTAGTCCCATATAAAATTCTTTTAAGATTTCAACATATGTATATTGTTCTTTAATAATTAATAGTCAATTGTCCCCGCATGATGTTGAAAAGATGGGTCCATAAGTCCACAAACTGAAAACATATTCAGCCGGCTAATACCCTTACCGTGGCTGAATGAGCATACGGATCCCCGTTTTAGTTTAGCAGGCTTACAGCCCATTGCTCGCGCATGAGGGGGTTATGCGTACGCCAGACTCTGGAATACAAAACAATGGCTCATGACCGCCTATTTATATCATGAGCAAGGGTTAAACGGACACTATGAGCTCATAAAAATTACAATTCCATGGACGCAGAGTTCATAGCTTCATTTCACCATGTATTGGAGCAACTACATCCCCTTGTATTTAGTTGATTTAGGATACCCGGGACTTGCATGGTCAGCTGTTGTTAACAGGTGCTCATCCAAGGCTACTTGAACTCAGCCTTCGGTAGATTAGCATGCCTTACATAATAGTAATATGTATAGTAGTTTGTTTTGTAAAAAGTTCGTTGTTGTTTTGGCAATTCAATTTCGTGTTCCGGCCCCCCAGAAAAACAAACATGCAAAAATTTGGATCTTCCCACCCAAGAACCAGAAACGCACTCACAAATAATTTAGAGAACATCCTTGCAACGCGGCACTGTGGTTCTTGGGATGGAAAGGCTCAAATATGGAAATTTTAATTGTCCATTGACGGCATGTATTCTAAATTACATAAAACCGACTTTGGGGGAAATTTATGTAAAGTGGGATTTTTTAAAACCAGCAAAAGTAAACTTTGAGCATGGACTTTATTTTGCAACACGTTTCCAAGATCATCCGTTTAATGAAAAAATATAGAGGGCGCATTCAATACTTATCCGGCGATGTCCTTTTCGGAGGGGTAGTTGGCCATTGATGATGTTGTCACTGTCGGATCACCATTTTCAGGAGCAACTCTTGCATCGTCTTTGAAGTAAACTTTCTGCGGGACGTCCTGAACGCTTCATTCGCCAGTAGTAATTACCCACATTTAAACTGATGTTCCAACTATAAACAAACGAACTCTGACACCATGGTAATATCGGGGGTCTTGTTAGCTGATATAATATCCGATGGCGACTATAAACGGTACAAGATAAAAGAATCTATGGTAACATGAGAAAAGCTTAGCGGCTTTGCTATAAGCTTCGACGCCTCATCTCCCGCGACCCTGGAATCTGTATCTATTGCCGCAATCTGTTGCGCGTGAAACCTTGCGACGCTTATATTCTTACGGTAAATGACGATAGTTGCCACTATTGGAAGGAATATTAGAACGAGCACAATGCTCATTCCTATTATATCTACAATTTCATCAGTGTATGGATCAAAGAAACAAAACAGATAATCAGGCTTGTAGAAAGCTCTCTGATAGGGAAGGAAGGCGTTCAAAGTCGCAAAGACAATGGCGAAAATCCAGGCCATCGACGCTAAGATGGCCGCTTTCCATACCGGCATAATTGTGTCATAGTGTAATGGACGGGTTACTGCGATGAGGCGATCTACATTTAGAACAAGTAGTAAACAGAGACTAGCAGTGTTGAACCAAGTCATCCCAAAACAGAATCCGTAGCACATGATGTTTCCGTAAGGCCATCTGCCCACTGCTGTTGATCCAATCAATGGAATGCCAAAGGAAATATCAATACATATGTAGCTTACAGCAAGAGAAACCATTGATATCTTTGTCGTGGTGTTAATTTCCCTTGCTTTTCGAATGACCAGTATACTAAAAGTATTACCACCTAGAGATATGAAGACAGCCAACGAGAGCCAAAGCCAACCTTGTATCACTTGGTAACAACATTATCTTCGAGCGACGTTCTATCATGATGATCGAATGATTCATCTGGGTTTTCTGTAGACATAATGTCAGTAAGCGAGACGTTTGCATGTTGGATCATTTTGATCAACTCTGCACTTGTGAAAGACACAGTTTGAGCGGGTTAATTGCAGGGCAGGATATAACCTGAATCAGAGTAAATTAACTCATATGAACACCTACTTGTTAAAATACGTGTCAATTTCTTATAGTGTGATGTAATAACATAAAACCGAATGTCGAGCGAAATGTCAAGGTGCACCTCCTTCAAAGTTTATTTTTCTTATTCTGAAGGTTTTATTCGTAGTATCTTTAAATCCGTCATATTTTAAAACATCGGAAATGCATTCATATTGCCGTGTGCATTTCCGTGCTGCACCATATACTATTTTGAACAACAAAAATGTTCATTGAGCACAATAAAATTGACAACCTTATCTTTTGCCAGTTCATTAGCCAATAAAAAACTTTCCCATAATTTCTGCAATCGATAGCAACACTTAATTACAAACCTTAAGAGAAAACATTTCAAACATGGTTAGCGAAGGCAAAAGCGACCTTGAACTGGTTGTTCAGTCACGGAGGGATCACAGTCCACTAAATGCAATTTAATAAAGGCTGGCGATATTTACATCGACATTAAAGTTCGATGATTTCTGTTTTACTTTTTATTACGCATCTGTACTGGAATGTTTTTAGCAAAACCATTCAAAAACAGGTAAAATTGCACATTTCACAAACAACAGTCTATTTTAAACGGTTTCATGATATATGAAGATATTAAAATAATGTTCTTAAAGTATAAAAAAAACCATGTTGCTGTCATGACTGTACGAATTCAAGAGAACGTGAAGTCTGCTACGGGTTAAAGGAAAGGCCAACCACTTGGAATAATAGAATTAGAACATTGAAGCGTAAGTCTGGGTGGACTTTGTTGTTATAGTATGCGGCAACCAGGAAGCAGTGTGGAACCATACCTGAATTCATAGCATAATGCCTCCGGCCCTTTGATTTTTCAGCGGTTGACGCCATTTATTTGTTACCGTTTCATTTCTTTCAAATTGTCTAGAAAGGATGTTTTTAACAAAATATAACTTAATTATAAATAATGGCAAAATTGATGCTTCGAAAAGTTTCCACACCGAAGTACCAGAGGTAATGTTTCACACATGATACAAATGTATTGTTTACTATAGTAATGATGAAAAGGTACTTCGAAAAATTAAATTGGGATAATGTCGTCGATTCCTCAACAATGATAATCGATTTCTGAATAACAAAATAGATGATTGTGTTTTGTTTTATTTCAACTCGAAAAACTGTCACGCATCTATATATTAACAAAGGCATGTATCTTTTCAAATTGTCATCATTTAAACAACACCTTTTAGAGGTTTTGTTTCTTTTTAATATTAGTTTAAATTTCTTTACATGAAAACTAAGCTGAAAAAAACATGGTCGGATTGTGATCAATCTTGAAAACAAAGCATTCAAGTATCATACCATGCCATTCATCAATTAAGATAAATGACAGGAATGACGTTAAGAATACTATGTTGAAAAGAGGATATGTTAACCATTTCAAGTGACCTACTCCAATGCTTCTTAGCTCTTCTTATCATGTCCAAACACAGTGGTTCTCAAATATGCTGTAGCCTAATAATGATTAAGTCATACTAAGTAGGATTAACATACCCTCATACATCAAAATAAAAAATTATATGCCACCGGCGCAATATTTATTCATTCATTCATTCCTTAAATAATAGGAAAGGTTTCACCTTCCACCTTATGTTCAATCACAGGTCCTCCAAGTGCGATAAATTAAATTTATTCACAACGGTTGCTACAGTATTGGCCAATTGTGTAATAAAATAAAACACCTGACTCCTAAACCTCTTTCTAAGCGTGCTTCAAAAAAAATCAGTATCAAAATAGAGGCTTAATATTACCTAATGACACTCACTTAACTTATAGGTTAACATCACCGTTCCGTAAGGCTAAAAAATCTTAAGTATCTGAAAATATGCATTAGTGTCTGAAAATGCACTAGTTATTAAAAAACGTAATTTCATGTTACACTAGTATGTTTTCTTTAATTAAATGACATTTGGACCGTAAATCCGCGCTCATCAATTTCACATCGAGTTGCGTACTATCAGCCTTACCAACTATTGAGCATCTATCTCGTGATAGATTTTCAATTAACTTTTCAACGCCGGCTAAAGAAAGTAGGATGCCCTCCATAGGTTTCATAAGAATGTTCAAAGTTTACCTTTTGCCTTTTTCCAAAAAAAATATCACTTTACATAAATTCCCAAGAATTCGTTTTATGTAAAATTATAAGACAGGCTTCAATGGGTAATTGAAATTCCAATGTGTACCCTCTCCCAACGACAATGCCGCTTTGCAAGGATGTGCATTATATTAATCTACCAAAAACTTTGGCAACGTAAAAAGGTCACATTAAAAAAGGGTACCAGCCATAAAAAATTAGTAAATGTAAAGAGAGTACCATACTCAAGTGCGTCTGCCCCATTGGCACACTTGATGCCATTTCTTCTATTTCGAATTGCTTTGTTGAGAACTTCATGATATTTCATTAATACGCGCCATGAGGTGGGTATAGAAAATGAGGGCGGCGTTACATTTTTACAAATTTTTGAACATTTTGTTATTGTTCATTGTTCATTAGAACGAAGTAAGGTACTCAGCTGATTTATATTTCATTTTAAAAGGAATGTATATACCTTTAAATGGTAGCAGATACAATTTTCTGGTATTTACTTTTTGAGTTATCGTACTTTGAGTCAGTCTGGGTCAGAGATGGTGGAGCCTACGAATGGGGTGCCGACGGATGAGGCGTATGTTAAAGTATAGGGAATTTTGATTTTATTAAAATCATATAAAAAAGTATAATTTATTTTTCATATATCGTCGTAACGGAGCATGCTGATTTATTAATCAATTTGTTGGTAGAGTGGCTACAACAAAAGCTAGAGTTATATTGGTAATCGATTTTGTTAATTAAGTATAATTAAAATGAAACAATATGCCATTGCAGCTGGTGATCCTTCAAACGCGGCAAACTCGTGTAGATCTGATGCATAAATTTTAAAAGTGGACTATACTCTCACCCGTCTTTCTGTATACCACGAATTGCAGTATGCTCTAAGTTTAATATTTTAAAAAGGTAAGCCTATCAATTGATAAATTATTAAAACTCCAGATCACAGCGTATAGGAAAAGGTGGTGCCATTACTACAACACATTTTCAATATTTTTCATTATATATTGTGTGTAGCCAAAGAACTGAAGATGATGTTGAGCTGATTTTGTTGGTAATTTATCTAGCTGCACATTTTCACTTTTGGATTTCATTTACCTTTTTACAATTGCAATTTGAGTAAAGTAGTACCAGGGGTGGAGGATCCTATGATGGATGCGATTTTCTGCTCTAAATGACTACAAATGACTAGCCTTATATAAACATCCCCTACACCTATCCATCGACTTTGACGGCATACCCTAACCGCTACCTTCCCATTTCCCCCTAAAATGACCGAAAGGATCTGCAACCAATACACCCCCGGAAAGCTTTTTTTACAAAGTATCACCTCCTTGGTTAATGAGACGAGCGCAACAATTTGAGTTATTAATTTTTAAATGAAAATATGCGATTTGGTCCAAGGAATCTTTCCGAAGAGGACAGCTCTGAGGTATAAGAGTCCAAAAGACATAGCCTCGATTTAATATGTGTAGAACATTGAGTGGAACAACTTTTGACCTACGCATTGTTGGATCTACCCTACACCGTAAGTAATGAACCTTTCTGTATTCCTCTCTGGCTCAAGTATATTTGAGATAGAGTTATAGGCTGGGTATTCTGAAAGGGAGTCTAACATCCGAGCTGGGTTTAAGCCAGGGTTAGCAGGGGCGGATTTAGAGGGGGCGCCCCCGGCGCGCGCCCCCTCTATTTTTTCCATTGCACAGGGCGCCGTGTAGATCTAGCTTTGTGGGCGCTCAGCGGACGGAGTACTGTTCCCCCCTTCAGAATTTCGAACCGACTGGGAAAATATATGGGTCTACCGGTGAACGCAGCGAGCCGGAAATTTGGCGCCCCCTCTATTGAGAAATCCTGGATCCGCCCCTGGTTAGTCCTACATGAGTGGACCTTTTTTCTTTTCAAAATACTGAAAGTTAGGCCTAAATGTAATTAGAGTATGTTGGAAGGAAAAAAGGTCATTTAGGACTAAACCTGGTTTAAACCCACGTCTAAAGTTAGGCTCCCTTTCAGAATACCAGCCATAGTATTTAGACTTGATAAGAAGAAGTATATCTATTGACTTACGACCCAGCTCGCTAATTTAACGAGCAATAAGCGAGCTGAGTCGTAAGTATATCTAATGACTTACGACCCAGCTCGCTTATTGTCCATTAAATTAGATTTTCGCAAATACACTTATCAGCACTGTAACAGATTTTATCTCGCATTCGGGTCCTATTAATCGAAATAAGCACACATTATTATTATCATCATATCAGTGGTACAAAGTGCTTGCTGTGCACTGGTTGAAACGGTTTGGTTAATTGAAGAGTATTTTCATTCCTGATTACCCCATTTTTCGAAGCACGTTTAAATGTTCTAATATAGCACAATGGTTTCGATGCGTTTTTACATTTGTGCTGGCGTATGTGTTCTTGCTGCTTTAGTCATTGGTTTTATTATCGGGTTCTTCTCGTCACCATCACCGACCTGTACCGGCAACGCCAAAGAATCATCAGGGATATCAAACAAATTAATTAACGCCATTAGTGCCTCCAACATCAAAAAACTTGAAGTAAGTTCTTTGAAAATATTAATTTGTCAAATATTTCTTTATGAGAATTAAAATTAATCATACACACTGATTGGTTGGATCATTTCAGAAACAACCTCCAAATGTTGCTGTAATATGTTTAATTAGCATTTGTAGCATTTACAATTAATTTTTATCATTGGCACAGATTTTCCAATGGTTTATAATTTTCACTTTTCAAAATTATTAATGACACAAAATTTTCTGTCAAACTTGTCATTTCTAGTACATTTTTAAAAACAAATTAAATGTTATGTATACAATTAATGCGCGAATTTATGAATTTATAGCTTTGTTATTAAATTAGTCATGTGACAAATATAATGCATTGTCCTTAGTTGTCAAGTACATTTTGTCATTCACTGGAATGAAATTAACAACAATGTTGTCATTCATTAAAAAGTACAAATTTAAAAGCCATGAAATATATGTGAAGATAAAATAATTGTACGGTGCTACAAAATCCTACGGTAATAAAAATGTTTCACAACATTTTGAGGTTGATTTCCTTGAATTATAAAAAATCAGGTACATGACTAATTTTTAATTTGTCGCTTAATACATTTTATATGACAAATATATATTTTCAATCACTCCATGTGAGTAAGATTTATTATTTCATATTCAGTGATGACTAATGTACATAGTAACGAGCGCAAATTCATCAAACTTCCATTTCGTTTACTTTTAAGTTAAAATAGTACGTTCCCATCGTCCCGCAATCGGTGGAAGTCCGCAGAAAGGAAAGATGCAGAAGATATACGTGATAATGGATGAAACAAGGCCTTGACTCAGCTACATTGTTACCATATGATGTCTTACTGAGTTATCCTAATCAGATATCCTACTAAAGTAGGTATATAATGTAGTACTTATATTTTACTAAAAGAGATTACAACCTACGTAGCTGCTTTCGTCCCAGCAACTGTGATTGCCTCTTACAGCGCTTCTTTTTGCTACTCATCAATGGTCAAGAAGCGTGCTGGTGATGATTTGTCTTATTAATTGCCACAATTCCGACCAGCCTTAAAATCCCTGTTCTATATGTATTCTAAATTGCGTTCAATAGCTGTCAATCCATATAGCTTTAAAAGGTACATCCACACAGTTCATCCATCCATACATCCATCCTCCCCATCCATACATACATCCATTCCATACATCCATACATCTACATACTCCTCCATCCATATACATACACATACATACCTACATACATACATACATGCATACATACATACCACATACCTACCTACACACATCCACACATACTACGATCCATACATACTATACCATCCACACACACATACCGTTTATATATCCTCCATTTTTTTATTATGCTTTTTTTATTTCTCTATTTTTCTTGAGAAGTACTTTGATTATTATAAGGGAATTGAATTCCCTAGGGCTATATTGATATCACCCAGTTGTTTATGTTTTAGAAATCACGATAGATGAGCTACCTATAAAACTAAAGGGAAGTTATTGTACGATTATCAAAATAATGTAAATATGCATGTAGATATGTTTTATGTGAGATCCAATTTGGACCGTGTTAGGCTATGTTTATGCATGATGACGCTGTAATGATATTATTAGATTGGCGAAAACTAGCTGAACACATTTTACAGATAGATAATAGAGAACGTTGCCAGTAGTTAAATTGCCATTTGGTTTGTATTGCGGATCTCCAGTATGATAGATTAGTGCAGTACACGTATCAGATCAACTGATAAATGGATCGCCACAAGAGCTGCATGTGCAAGCTAGTTCTCCGCTGTCCTCGTTCAAGCCAAAAGAGCTTCAGTTTTTAGAATCAAAAAGGGATTTTCAGTTTTTGTGTCCTAAAAGTAATATGCGACAGACGGACTTTTAAGTGTAACACTTGGATTATTGTAGTGCAGAGTATTAGTGTCTTCGAGGGACAACCCCGTCTAGTAACGTCTTGAACTGCTTGACAAAGTTATCTTCAGACATGAACAGAATTCCCATGGATGATACTTTCCCGTGGCTTTTTATATGACTTTGCTTGCTGTCATTTTGGAGTCTTCCGCTGTGTATTATCGTTGAACTGTAACCCTCTTTTAATTCTGGACATTAGTAACATAAAGGTAAGATTGTACAATCATTTGAGCGTATCATTATGAATTGTAATTGTGTTTTGACCACAACGTAAATATGTCAATTTAATGAACCCTTGAGCAGGTATATATGTGACAAGAGACAAATCAAGCAAGAGAAAGATTCAAAACAAATAATCCGGTTATTCCATAACAACATAGTTCTTCTTTTTAGTATCCGATAATTGAAAATGGTGTCGAGAGTTGGGGGGCCCCAACTCAGCTTAAGGAGGATGATTCCTTCCGTGAAGAGACGACCATCCGACAAGTTCCTCCTTTAACGCCTACTCCTACCAAGGTCGACCGGGGTATTAAAACAACTAGAATGGTGGTTTAGTTTTCGTGCGTTAGTGCTTTACTTGCACAATTTGACGTCATTCAAGTGAGGCATATTGACGTCACTCTTTCAGCTCCACTTTCACGCGCGAAAAACTAAACCTCGTGCTTCCTAGTGTTATGTAGTACTGTAAGCTACCGTAGTACAGGTAAACGGGAATTGCCGGCAACACAAACATTTTAAGTATAAACGCGTTAGCAATGTTTATATAATGTACATGTTGGGATCATAAGAGAGTAGAAGCACTTTTAAAAAACACTCCTAGATTCCATCACCCTTCATACTTTTGGGCAAGGTCATTTGACCACAAATATCACTCCAATCTACGTAACAAAGGTAGCACTATTATTGTAATAATTGATGTGTCCCCTTGAACCCGAAAAACAGAACAAAAATAATCCCCTCTGTTGTTCTTCTAATACCTCGCATAAAGAGACTAGTCCAGACAAGTGGGATCTAGTATAAATCTAGTCCAAAAGGTGCCTTATTGATAAAGATCTGGTTCAGAATAAAATTCTACGTTGAAGCCTATCACTCAACAAACCATATCACAAAAAAACATCTGATTACAAATTTTGTAAACTAACTGGCAGCCGTTTTGGATAGTATATAGAAGCAAAACAAAATTTTGGTCCTAGGACCGTGTGTGTGTGTGGGTGTGGTGTGTGGGTTGTGGGTGTGTGTGTGCGTGGTGTGGTGTGTTGTGGGTGTTAATTATGTGGTGAGAACAACATTTCGAGACGTTGTGTGAGATATGAAAGGAACAAAAATTTTACAGGGGTAAATCCTGAATCTTGAAATCTTAATGAGAAAAAATATAAACCTTATTGTGATTCTAAAATCTTAATTTTATGGAGCAAGCTTGGGGGCGAGGTGTCGATTGGGTCACCCACGTTTAAGACCGTTACTTTAACACTTAAGGGCCATAACGTGGGAATGGGGGAGGGTGGTGGGAGCAGCCGGTTTTTGTTTTCGGCCGGCGTTTTTTAACGCTGCAATATATTCGCTTTATATTGTTTGTATTTGTCTAACCTTAAGTTGCGCTTGCCAATTTGACGCAAAAAAATTCAAAGAATTGCGGCGTTTTTCGTTAATTAGCATTGGTCCCTAGGAACCCCTCTTAGACAACGGGAGTGCCCATGGACACCAAATTGAAGAAAAAATAATAATGTACTGTAATGCTGATTTTCATAATGAATACACCTTGTGACATAAATAAAGTAAATAAATTACTCAAGAAAAATCTTGAAAGTATAGGAGGCCATTAGTGCCATAATATTTGATATACAATCTTATGGCAGTTCACTGAAAATATTTTTACTTTGAGATGTTATTTATAGTTTGTGCTTATTATGGTTGTTGGAATAGTTCATTCTTCCCCAATTAAGAAGCACAAGTCTAGGTGAAACAACGCCAGAGCAAACTTAATAATTAGTGTCTTTTTTCTCCACTCCCTCATTTTGACGCAAAATTGAAATTCATGTTTTACCCTGTTTCTTAAGAACCCTTTTTCAGTTTAATTCTTTATTGTCGATGTCTATGCAGCCTGTAACATTTGTGGATGTCATCTAAAAATCATTTGGGAAAGTTGACATATAAGCATGGGTTCATTCAACCCCCCCACCCCCGTTATGCACTACGGAAGTGCAAACCCCTTAAACCGCAGTTAAGTTGTTAGACATATGGCAGTTTTAAAGCGATACAGCAAATGCAACTGTGCCATTATCTCAAGTGACTGACGGTGTGTGTCATATGAAGTGAATGTACAATTGCTTAAAAAATGTTTTTTTTTCTTTATGTCTCTTAGAACCGACAAACCGTATGTAAAATTCTGCAAAGCTGTAAATATTTTACCAGTTGTGTTTGCTGAGGCCGTTGCCATCTGTTTTGAGATGCAATTGAGCTTGTTCTCCCGAGCTTTTAGGATAATACTAGATTCAATCTAATACGGAGGTTTTGAGCTCTTCAAAGATTTAAAGGTAATGCAGACAAGAAGGACAATGCGACAATGGAAACAACAAACTATGAGATATGGTTATTACGTTTTATCATTGGCATACAACAGTAAGGGCAGAAGGTTTTTTTAAACTTTATTCAGAACTCATGCCTTTTTGTCTTATCTCTCTTATGTGTCTAAAATTCATTAAAAATTGCCATGACACATTAGAGTATGTTGTTTTTTATATACCAAGACAAGGTCAGTATATAATCCGTGTTTTTGTTTTTATCATGTTTTGTTGTTGTTACTTTGCAGTGAACAGAAAGAACGTTTGATCATGTCTTCGTGTATTTGTTTTTATCATGTTTTTGTTATCCTTAAAGGCTGACTCACTGATATTTTGAAATATAATTTTTGTTTGTGTCTTTATTAAAATATTTCAACTAGAACTAACGATAGTCACCTAAAATGCTCAATTCCAAAGTGTGAGATGAACCGGATTTTTTTTTTGTTTTGTTTTCATGCAGTAGACATTTATGTGTAATATAGTAGTGCCGTAGGATACTGTGTATAACAAAAATTACGGATTTGGAATTTTATAACAAATTTGTAATTTTCTATATGAAGAACTTCGATATGAACGTAGCTATTTTACACAAAAACTAGTATGGACAAGCATTGTGTGCAATGCAAAAAAACGCTTTGTTTGAAAGTTGAGGGCGCCCTCCTCGAGAAATCTCTTAGTCAGCCTTTAAGTGGACTGAGGACTGATGAGAGGGGAGAGCAAGAACTGATTTGAGAGACAAAAATAAATAGTGACATGATAGTGTAGCAGTGTAGATGAGAGAGCAGAAGAAATTTACGGCTGTAAATAAAGGAGAAGCATGCATATTAATAACACTCTACTACTTTTCTTCAACCTTTGTATTTTCTCCGCTAGGGTGACTTAGTTTATGCTAACTATGCAAGAGTGGAGGATTTTGAATATCTTGAAGACAACTACCCAGAGATAGATCTTAATGGTACAATAATTATCGCAAGATATGGAAAAATCTTTAGAGGAAATAAGGTAAAAAACATGCTATGGTAATATTTTCTTTAGTGAGGGTGAGGGTCGTCTTTTTTTCAAGGCGAGTGGATTCTACGGCTATTTTGGTTGCTTAAAAGAATCTGGAAAAATAGCTGTTTGTCCCAAGATGAAGGTGGAAATATAGACATACAAGTATTGCACCTGAAGTCAACACAAAAAGATGGCGATCTTTGTCCTTGAATTTGCCAGATATTCTCCAAGAGGTCGTTTAGGTTAGGCAAACAATTTTCCTAGAAATACCAGACAAAGTCATCCTCAATGGCAGAAAGCGTAATTTTTACCAAAGTCATTACAAGTTAGTGGATGTTGAAGGATAGTGTTTTGCTGTTAGTTCAATCTTTTATAACCGGGATATGGTTACATGTCAATATTGAAGTGTTTTCATATGTGACACTATTATTAAAATAAGAGTTGACAACTCTTTGTATGTAAAGAGTTGCATTCGGTGAAAATGATTACAGTAAGGTGAAGGATATTTTCCTTTATTCTTGATAATCATGAAGTTGGTTTACTTTGGAACCTTCTTTTTACAAAGGGAAGCAATATACTTATGAGCTCCTATGCGTATGTATTAGTAATGTATTTGTCACTGGTTTGTTCGTTTGAAGTACAGAACTTAAAGGGGCATTTCGTGATCCACAGCCTCGTCCCCCCGACTTACCTAAAAAATTTGAGATTCTTATATCATCTGAACCGTCAGCATTAGTTATCCACGTGTACGTAATCTTACGTGCATATTCGGTCGTATCTGTAAGAAATTCGAAATTTTGTATTTTAGCACAGTGGCCTATGGGACCGTGGGAAACAAGCAATTGCTCATAACACAAAACCGCAAGATCGGGATCAACTCAAATTTCGTGAATAAGCTTTTCTCAAGGATATCTAGTGAAATATGAATAAAACAGAAGGTGCTGGAATCACGAAATGCACCTTTAATAAACCCATATTCCAACCTACAATTTCATCTTGTATCAAAAACCTTTCAGATTCGTTTTCAGCAGTCAAATGGCCATAGGATTCACTCATATCAAGAGGTACTCGCCCACCCCTAGTTCAAGTATTCGGGGCAAAGATGGATGATTGATATTGGGACGTGAGAGTTATTGTGTACAATATTAAATGAATTGCATCATCGAAAGAAGATTTACAACATTACTATGAGAACAATAAACAATAATCAATAATATAGTGAGCTTCGAAGTTAGACCAAAGCAAAGAGCATTTACATCTTTCTGGATAACCTTGTATCCATGGGATCAAAGTTTCAGTTTAGTTCAGTTTATTTTTTACCATGATATCAGCTTACATATTAGAAATACAAAAATATGCATGTTAGAGTTGGTTAGCAAGGCAATACAAATATAATCATGTGGTAAACAAAACAGAGATAGCTCGGTGGGGTAAAGTGTTCACCCTTACCTTAAATAAAACGTTACCTAGTTAAGATTGAGCTATTTTATTTTTATGAGCAAAGCAAAAGATACTTGTCCTCTTTCACGAATAAATAAACCTTAGGCTTCTACTGGCGTCAATTAACTTTGACCATATATTTCATCGTTGGGCCGCAAAGGAAACAAAGATGAACAAAAAATCATGAAAGAAAGTTGTTTGCAGACTTGACTAACATCTTTGTGTACAGAAGAGAAACCAAACTTAACTTACAGTAGTAACTTGCCGCGTAACCCCTTTCTATTCAATTTACCGGTCGCTAGACCCTTCTTTTGTATTTGGTGGTAAATTGGAATAAAACATGAGGTCAAGCAATAAGTTCTGGGATATTGGTTCGGCACAAAGATGTCATGTCACAGCTTACCAAGCACCATATCTACCAGAGTTTTGTTCACATTAGTTTCTTTTATCAATAAATGATGAAATATACAGTCAAACTCATGAACTCACAGTAGAAGAACCTCAAAGTTAATTTCAAAATCGCGAACGAGGCCAGCTTAATCACAAAAACTGGGTAGACATTTCATATAGCAGTCCCCAAGTATTATAAATGAGTATTGCCATTGATTCCGTCGCGCTACTTACTACAGAGCATAACGGCAAATCATGCAATACCTCATTTGCGTATTGGGGCTTCGATGTGAAACGTATACCCAAAACTGGGCGAGGATAACAAGTCTATAACGCCTGACATCGTTTCAGCTGCATGGGAAGTGACAATGGCTCTGCAGTTCCAAATAAACAAAGGGGAATCTGAAGTGCTTTGTTCGCTGAATACCAGGTGGATTTACTTAAAAATAACGCCAATATTTGCTTTAGTCAATGCAGCACAGTGTATGTCCCTTGATCACTGATATTCAGAAAAGAAATTGAGATGGCATTTATTCATTTTCATGAAAATGTGCAACCTTTACAATTGCCATACCCAATTAATGGTAATTATAATATTTATTATTTATAGTGGGAAAAAGGTTTACTTCTGTGAAGTATGTAATCAAAATGGACAATTTTTCCTTTGATCCCATGGCCAATTGCTTATAATAGCCTTTGACGTAGTTCAACTAAATATTAGCAGCTCCAACCTCGTCCCTCAAACGACCACGATTGCAGAACATTCTTGAATGACTTGCAACAAATATATTATGCAATACTGGTCGTGCCGGTGTAGAAGTAATTATAGTCCGCCGTAATCATAGTCCAGCTATAACTATAACTGTAAGAATAGGGCACTCGATTAAGTTGATTCTTCACGCAACATTAGTTTCACGCTTTATTCCATTATCGTCTATGGAGCCCGGAATATGGCTCCCGCCGAATTATATCTGCTTTTACACCGGTAATCCAAAACTTCGCTGTATTTACTGTCGGAGTTCGCTAGTCAAGCGTCGATTTATATTTTTTACAGGCACTTCACGCTGAGGCAGCAGGTGCTAAGGGTTTAATCCTGTATTCTGACCCAGCAGATTATGCCATTGATGGCGACATTTCACTCTATCCAGATGGGTGGTGGTTGCCAGAAACTGGTTGTCAACGTGGCAATGTCTTCGTTAGCGATGCAAAGGGAGACCCAGCAACACCAGGATTTCCGGCTAAACGTAAGAATACTCAATTATTTAGTATATTTTACTGAAAAATGGTTCACACGAGATGTTGGAAAGCTGCAAATACATATTACAGTCATATTTGCTTTTAAATGCCAATTGATAATTAAAGAGATACCAAATGGAATATCTTTACTTTTATAGAATATATTTTTATTTTTATTTAAAAGTCTTGAAAGTCTGCAAGTATAAAGATTAATATATTTCAAAACCATGGGAAAAACAAACACAACAACACAACAAACACTAGTTTTGAACCTTTCACAAAAAATAAAATTCCCTTAATGAACTTTGAAGTGATTTTTCTTAATTTTCCTAAATAGTGGTATATACATGTTACACATCATATTGTAGCCCATGTCACAAAGTTTTAAAATTCATGTCAATTTTTGCTCTGGTTGCCATAGTAACCACGTAAGGCCTCTGATTGGCTAAACACTAGAACGGACGTAACTAAATAACTAAACAAGCTACTCGGTCGAAACTTGGGTGGCATGTGCAGGGGGTAAATACGCAGTGAACCATGAAGCCGGATTTTTGATACCGTTGCCATGGCAACCGGCAATCGACCAATCACATAATTTCATGGCGTAATTTGAATTTGGAACACAAATTTGAAAATCGGGCTTCATGGTTCACTAGCCCTATATGTGCTGAATATGTGTGCCAAATTTCATGTGCATAGTATGTAGCGTTCTCTAGTTACGTTCGTTTTCGTTTTGGTTGTTTGCGTATTTTAACGAAACGAGTTATAGACCTCGAAACATTTAGACAAAATTGAGGGCGCTTTTGATGGCAAATATGGATTTTTTCTAAAAAATTTCATTTTATACTGAATTATCAGAATTATTAATGAAAGAATCATCGAAATCGGTGCATCCATTGTCCTGTAATTAATTTTTAAAATAATTTTCTTAAATATCGCAGGGTGAGAAAACAATAAAATACATAAAAAATCACTGAACGAGGCCAGTCATCCAAAGGGTCGCATTTCAAATAGGAGTCCCAAGTATATAATGAGTATTGCCATTGATTCCGTCCTGCGCACTTCATACAGCGGCATACGGACTCAATGGGCATACTCATTGCTCACTTGGGGCTTCTAGTGAAAACGTAAACCCCAAACTGGGCGAGGATAACAAGTCTATAACGCCTGACATCGTTTCAGCGCATGGGAAGTGACCATGGATCTGCAGTTCCAAATTAAAAGGGGACCTCTGAAGTGCTTTGTTCGCTGAATACAGGGGATTTACTTATCAATCCGCCAATATTGCTTTCGTCAATGAGCACAGTGTATGTCCTTGATCATATATTCAGAAAAGAAATTGAGAGGCATTTATTCATTTTCAGTGGAATAATGTGCAACCTTCAAAAAACAAAAATGGCCATTACCCCCTAATTAATAGGTAATTATAATATTTCTTATTTATAGTGGACAAAAAGGTTTACTTCTGTGAAGTATGTAATCAAACTGAAATTTTTCCGTTTGATCCCATGGCCACATTGCTTCTGTAATCACCTTTGCGTAGGTCAACTAAATATTAGCAGCTCCAACTTCGTCCCTCAAACGACCACGATTGCAGAACATTCTTGAATGACTTGCAACAAATATATTATGCAATACTGGTCGTGCCGGTGTAGAAGTATTATAGTCGCCGTAATCAGTCAAGCTATAACTAAAACTGTGAAGATAGGGCACTCGATTAAGTGATCTTCACGCAACATAGTTTCACCGTTTATTCCATTATCGTCTATGGAGCCCGGACTATGGCTCCCGCCGAATTGATCTGCTTTTACACCGGTAATCCAAAAAATTCGCGGTATTTATGTCGGAGTTCGCTAGTCAAGCGTCGATTTCTGATTGTTTCAGCACTCACGTGGGAAGGCAGAGGTGCTTAAGGGTTTAAGCCTGTATTTGACCCAGCAGATTAGGCCATTGATTGGCGCCCATTTTCACTCTATACGATGGGTGGGGTTGCCAGAAATGTTGTCAAGTGGCAATGTCTCGTATAAAAGGCGATGCCAAAGGGAGACCCAGAACCCCAGGACTTTCCGGCTAACGTAAGAATACTCAATTATTTATATATTTTACTGAAAAATGGTTCACACGAGATGTTGGAACGTACGGTAACAAACGGAAGTATGATCGGCAAAGGCCTAGGAGGTCGAAGGGGACCAGGAAAGCGTCAACAGAGGAGTAGGATAGGAAGGAGTGAGAACAAAAGTGTGGAAGCCATAGGGGGAAGGGCGCGAGATGAAGAAGAGTGGGGTAGTGAAGCGAGGGAAAGGTCTGCCAAGTGAGAAAGAGGAAGATAGTGCAAAATCCTGGGATAAGAAAAAAACAAAAACACACAACACACAAAACAATACTTGGACCTTGACAAAAATAAAATTCCTTAAGGGGGGGTATGGGGTCTTGAGCAGTGAACTTTGAAGTGATTTTTCTTAATTTTCCTTAAATGTGGTTCTATACATGTTCCACATCATATTGTCGCCCATGTCACAAAGTTTAAAATTCCTGTCAATTTTAGTGCTTGGTTGCCATAGTAACCAGAAGGGCCTATGCGTGGCTAACCCTGCACGGACGTACGACCACTAATTAAACAAGCTACTGGGTCGAAACTGGGGTGCTGTGCCGGGGGGTAATCGCAGTGAACCATGACGCCGGATTTTTGATACCGTTGGCATGGCAACCGGCAATCGACAGATCACATAATTTCATGACGTAATTTGAATTTGGAACACAAATTGAAAATGGGTCTTCATGGTTCACTAGCCCGATATGTGAATGAATATGTGTGACCCAATTTCATGTGCATAGTATGTAGGTTCTCTAGTTACGTTCGTTTTCGTTTGGTTGTTGCGTTTATTTATTTTTAACGAAACGAGTTATAGACCTCGAAACATTTAGACAAACATTGAGGGGCTTGTGATGGGAAATATGGATTTTTTCTAAAAACTTTCATTTTATACTGAATGATCACGAATTATTAATGTAAGAATCATCGAAATCGGTGCATCCATTGGTCCTGTATTAATTTTTAAAATAATTTTCTTAAATATCAGCAGGGTGAAGAAAACAATAAAATACATAAAAAATCCACTTACCCAGTACATTATAATTTAAATTTGGAAAAATAATATGAGTATTTATGTACTTCGGACTTAGCCAAAATACAGTGTAAATGGTGATATAAAGTAATATCTTTCAAATATCTTAATAACCCCATTTAAATTTTTCACCTTGATAAGTAAAAATAGGAGAATATGCGTTTTGGGCAAATTTCGCGTACACTGCACTTCACTTTGATCAGCCATATTGGGAACGAATGTCCGATTGCGATCGACTAACAATGCATTTGTAGATTACAATCTACACAATTAAGCCATGGATTTACTCTCATTTCAATTGAACAATTTTTTACCAAAGTCAGAACCCATCCCCCCCCCGTAAAAAGTTAAAAAAGGGACCCCTGAGTCGTATCTTTGTACTGGAACCACCCTTTCCTTGAGAAACCGATGCAGTACTTAAAGCGTCCCTGAAAATGCAATAGATATTGATGTGGTTTTGTGTCAAGTTTACAAGGGAGGAAGTGGAAAGCATTCATATTTCGGGTTGGTGATGAACCAACAATCAATTGGGGTGCTATTGAGTTTTGAACGACGAGTAATAGAAAATTCCCGGTGACTGGTGTGAATCTGCTAGTATTCATGACACTGACTGAAAATCAATAATGATCACTAATTATGTCATGGTAGTGTATTCTTTTTTCTGGCCCTGTTCTTGGAAGGAATGTCCCCTAAAGATTTATAGGTTTATCTCATCTCATTTCCTGGGACCTTTAAGACTCGTGTTCAGGGGGTTCCCTAGGCTGTCTACAGATTGAATCGCTCAAACCTTTCTACTCGAGATGTGTTACAATGCTGCTAGCTGGGTGATCCATTAATTAGACCAAACAATACGCATATTACAGAGAACAGGCCGCCTTTTTATCATTGATTTTGGTTAGATATGTTTGTATGATATAGTTGAAATCCAGTGCTTGTAAAGGATTTCTTTAAACCGATTATACTAATCACGTGCTCTTGCAACATTTTAGTAGTTAGTACAAGTAGAATTCAATAGTCGTGTAGGAGACGGAGGAGGGGAAGGGAGGGAGGATGTGGGAGGAACAATAATGGGTGATGTAATGGTCTCGTCATTTATTTTCTTATTTCTTTGTATAGCATACGCATACCGATTGCTCACGAATGAAATGCCTTGCCAAAATTCCTGTTCATCAAGAGGCCTATGGTTGACGCCAGAATCTTTTGAGGTAATGAAGCCAGTGAAAAGTAAAATTTCGCTCTTGGCAGTGGCGGCGCCAGACCTCTTTTTCTGGGGGGGAAAAACGGGAGGGGGGGGCGCAACGTGAACATTGTTGGGGGCAAAAGTGACCCTTCTGGAGGGGGCAAATAGTATCAATCATTTTTGGAGATTTAACCCCTTTTGGCCCCACAATCTCAGATTTTCCCCAAAATTTGTGTTTTTTTGGCCCATAAATCACCTCCCCGAAATTTCGCAAAAACCCTCATTTTTCTTTCGGCGGGGGGGGGGGGGGGGGAAAAACTAGGGGGGGGCAAGAATAAATTTGGGGCATGCCCCATCGCCCCCCCCCCCCCCGTGGCGCCGCCACTGCTTGGAATGCTAACAACATTTGACTACTTAGTGTTGATCCCGGACACTTCGTCTTCTAATACTGCAAAGTTAACAATTAATGATCATGATGTTATTGACTGTATTTTTCAGTGAGATGACAGGGCCTGAAGTTTCCGATGGTTGGAAGGTCACATTAATGTTACCATGATTGGTCCTGGTTTTCAAAACTTACAAAGGTAAGTCGAATGTTTTTATGTTTATTCAGGCTAGTACTTTCAACTACACGCATTACAATAATGTTGATAACGACAATTCCTCAAAAAACCTGCGTCTACAATGTTAGGGATTGATACCCTTACTCTCACGTTACCGCATCAAAATCCCGATCAAAATATTGAGTATTTGGGATCAGCAAGAAAATCATATTTTCTACTTTCCTAGTGAAATGTAAGGCCGGATGTTCACTTGATGTTATGAAAACCAACGTTCACAATAACAACTTAACACACTACGTGCTCATTGATGGGGGTACACCAACGATCACATACCAGGAAAAAAAAATTGAAAATCATGGTTCACCGATTTCAAAATGGCGGTCCAAAAACCGATTTTATTTTGTCTTCGGCCCAAAAATGAAAAATCCTTTTCCGAAGGGACTGTCCCATAAATTGGCTCATAAATACAATTACATTGCTGAAATAAATAAAAATTAAAAAAAAAATACTCAGTACGATTAAGGGGGTTAAAACAAACTTGGATAGCGCCCCTTAAAATTAGTATAAAACGCCAGCGCCGATTTGATTTTTTTTAAACCAAAATAAATTTAGGTTAAAACATGGCGCGCGTGGACAAATGGGGTCAATTTGGTATACAGTTTTGATTCTTTCTAATCAAACAAATGGATTTGGCCGGCCAGGGATCAAAGGAAAAATTGTCATTTTGATTAATACTTCACAGAAGTAAACTTTTTCCCCAAGATAAATAATAATAAATATTGTTAATACCATTAGGGTATGGCCATTTAAAGGAGTGCACTTTTCATGAAAATGAATTAAATGCATTCAATTTCTTTTTGATAGGGATCAGTGATCAAGCGGAATATAACACTGGCTGCATTGACACTAAAAGCAAAATATTGGCTGTTATTGTAAGTAAATCACCTGGTATTCAGCGCGAACAAGCACTTCAGATTTCCCTTTGTTTATTTGGAACTGCAGATAGAGCCATTGTTACTGTCCATGCAGATGAAACGATGTCCAGCGTTATTCGGACGTGTATCTCCACCCAGTTTAGGTATACGTTTCACATAGAAGCCCTAAGTAAGCAAATTGATGTATTGCCCATTGATTACGTTATGCTATGTATGAGTAGCGCGGACGGAATCAATGGCAATACTCATTTGTTACTTGGGACTCTATAGAAATGTCTACCAGTTGGATTGAGCTGGCTCGTTCGCGATTAAAATAAGGTGAGGGTTTCTACTGTGAATTCAATAATTTTGACTGTCTATTTCATCATTATTGATAAAGAACTAATGTGACCAAAACCCATGGTGGATATGTTGCTTGGTAAGCTGTGACCTAACATCTTTTTGCAGAACCAAGATCCAGAACTTATTGCTTGACCTCATTTCTATTCAATTTACCACCATGTATTTAGAAAAAAATACAAAAGAAGGGGGGTCTAGCGACCTATGCTAACAACACGGTAAATTGAATAGAAATGGGGTTACGCGGCAACTTACTGTAAGTTAACTTTTGTTTCTGCACAAAGATGTTAGGTCAGAGTCTGCCAAACAACTTTCTTTCATTATTTTTTGTTCATCTTTGTTTCCTTTTCGGAAAAACGATGAAATATATGGTCAAAGTTAATTGAACGCACAGTAGAAGCCTAAGGTTTATTTATTCGTGAAAGAGGACAAGTATCTTGTGCTTTGCGTCATGAAAAAAATAGCTCAATCTTAATCGGGTGATGAGCACCTGAAATCTGTTTCAACTGTGTGGGTAATAACAAGGGCTCTGTACTCCAGATAAAGTGTTTTATCCTCTGCATACCGAGCGGATTTACTGGATATCAACAGTGCTTTTATTTGCTCAGTCAATGCAGCATGATGTACATCTACTGGTCAATGATATTTAGGAAAAGAAATTGTGATGATATTTTATTCATTTTCAATCAAATGTGCAACTTTTGCACTTGACAAATCCCATAGTATTGAAAAGTATAATTAGACAATAATAACTGCGCAGAAATCAGTTACTTCGCCGATATGCGTAACCAATGTCCTTATGCAAGCATCTTTCTCTCTTTGATCCCATGGAGTAGACCGAGTTTACTCAAAATGTGTAATTAAAATGTTTATGCTCCTACGTGACGGAGACAACATCATATGGAAGACCAGACCACGATCGGGACGCGCACTTTTAAAACATGCTCTTAAACGTCATTGACATTTTGTAAAGATGCGTTTAAACGCCTTTAATAAGGGTATTCTTTTGTACAGAGAGCGGAGGTCAACAAGGACTTGCCTATAAAACAATTCAAGAATAAAGTCATCCCTTAATCAGGTCGATTGCCATTTCTGACACCCGGTTCTGACAATGCTGCCGAACACTGGCAATACATTGCCAGATCAGGCAATACCACAATGCATCGCAATACACAACTTGAATTTGATGTTTTAGCATCTATAATTATTCGTTTCTTTCATATTCTATTTTACGTTTGATAGAAAAGCGAAAATGACAATCAATACGAACAGGGAAACACGTACCACATATGATGTTATTGGCTATATAAAAGGAGATATCGAACCAGGTAAATGACTTTTGAGTTATGAGTTACTATGACAAAATTATTTGTAGAGTACTTTAGATAATTAAAGGCTGACTCAGACTCTACAATGTTGTATAAGGCAGCCGTCTCTGTAGGTTTATTTACCATTACAGGTTAATAAATAGCTGCTACATAACATGTGCATTCTCATTAACTTAATCTTAATTCTTAAACATATCAATATGCTATCAGAATGATTGTTCTATATTCAAACATTTATATCTTAAATGGGACTCATTATTTCAAGTGCTATTTATAAGTTACATCAACAAAATGGAAGTTAATGCATATTAATTAGCTGGACCTAGTCACAGCTTAGAATTTCCCGTTAATGAATTTAGAATAAATTGAAATATTTGAAACTGGCTTGAAAGTGGTAGGAAGTAGCTTGTACAGGTACTGTGAACTTTGATATGTATTAAAATCATGTTTCTAATGTATGAAAACTAGTTATCTAGTTTAGCATCTTGTTAATATGACCATGCTACTGATGAAGATATTAGCGTTCTTACACAAGGTAGTGCAACAAAAAGTTGCTCCTTAGATCTTGTACCAACCTGGTTACTTATAGGTGCAACGAGAGATTTCACATATCAGGTGTCCCTAAAAAAATCGAAAGTTCTGATTTTTGCCCTGATGTAAAGCTTTCTATAACAAATATCTCCATCTGAAAGGATTAAGCTGAGAAATGTTTCTTTGGTACAAATATTGTGAAATTTCTAATTCGTATAGGAGCAAATACGAAATTCAGCCTATGTTTTTTTTTATAAGCAAATCAAAATCACCTTTTTTCTCTCAAGTCTTTTAAGACATTGTCTTGCAGATACAAGGTATGAAATCTATAATCTATATGAAATTACTATTATGACACAAAATTTGGGTACTTCAAAATCTCTCATTGCACCTTTAAAGAATTATGTCTTGTGTTTTATACCTGTAATAACTTGTATCATTTCCGCAGGTGGTTTTCCATCTCACTGAAACATGCAAACATTGACTCTCTTATCAAAAAGCCATCCTTAAAGCTACTCAGCGATTTCTTCAAAATGTAAACAAATTGAGCCCCCTATTTTCATCAAAGTTCATTTTTTCACTGTTGTATTGGAAAATGTTGTAGTAAAGACCCCTGTAGGTGGCTTAGTGTAACACGCCGTATTTGATTGGTATGCTTTGTTTATTAATGAAAGTCGGGATCCGACTTTTTTCAGGTCTAGAAACAGTCGTAAATAGCATCTTCAAGACCGCTTTAAAATGTTTTAGTGGCTGGTATTCCCAAAGAACCGGAATATGTTGATATGACCTAACAGTAGCAATTTAGAGACAAAATGACAGACTGAAAAAAATGACTGACTGTGGCATTAAATCACAGTGAACTGAAAAGTTACCGACCTGTTGCTAACATTCTGTTTCTCGCAAATCTGATTGAGAAACATGTTGTAAGCAACGTAAACAGTTAAATGCAGAAACATGGTCTTGGTGAAGAACTGCAGTCCGCCTACTAATACGTGGCCATAGTACTGAAACTCGCCATTGGAAGTTAAAGACGAAACCATGGAGCATGAGTATAACCAGAAAAGGGTTTTCTTTGTCTTACTCTATCTCAGTTCGGCATTAACCTTACCTGGACCCGTGCTAGACAATTTTCTGGGCCTCTCTGGCTTGTGGGTACATGCAGCCGCAACGATTTTGTGATCAGATCAGAAGATAACGGGTAACAGTTTCATTGAAGAACAGCGAAACATTTTGTCTGGAAATCAAGGGCAGGTTCCGACTACAATTGCCTATGTCTCGCTAGCTTTAGCAAATCTGGGCTAGAAGGAAGCCCAAAGACCGGGGAAAGTGTTAATCATGATCTTCTGCTGATACGAATGTCGCATGAGATCGGGTGACTAGGATTGCCCTTGACTGGTTGAAGTCCTACTTTACAGGTACAGCAGCTGTTGTAATAGATGGCATCTACTCAGTGGCAAAGACGGTGGACAATGGATCACCCCAGGGGCCTATTTTGGGCCCTCGAGGTTTTACCATATATATACCATCCCAATAAGCAAGATAATCAGGACGAACTCTTTCATACCATATGCATGCAGATGACACGTACTTTTTGTACTTTTGAGCCATCTAATCCATCATCAATCGACTCTGCTTTGTCATCCATAACAGCATACATCAATGAGATCAGAACTTGGGTGACATTCAATTTCTTGGCATTAACAATTTTAAATGGATATGGATCAAATTACCTTGCTTCATCATTTTCTATGTATTATAAAGAAGGTCACTACAGCTTGCGCTCTGTTATGGATACCGCATGTCTCACATTTGAAAAGGTCTGAAATCTGCTTTTGAAAACTGCAGTTTTTTCTCTCACTTCCCCCACCGAGCTGCTACATCACTGCTTACCTTCAAGAAATGACTTAAATCGTACCTGTTCCAAAATTAATCTGGCTGTTGTTTCAGTTTGTTGTTTTTGGTTTGGTTTTTTGCCTTTCATTTGCATCATTTTTCGGCGCTGTGATCTATATGAAATGACGTCTTAGAAAAGCCATGTATGCATGCATGCAGACCTTTTTTTTTGAATAATAGCACGCTTAAATCACACTCGAAGTGAATAAGCCGAAAACGCCATCTTTATGTAATAAATTGATGATTTAGTACTAACAAGAAATCAAGTATGCTTCTCTATAGGACCGATATAAGACAGCAGGTATATTCAAAATTAACTTTTGGTTTTCTTTTCTACTTGTATGGTCAATAAACTTTCGAAACGGTTTTTATTAGGGGTTCTATAACTAATCAAGTGCAAATTTAGAGAAGTCTGTGTACTCAGAAAATTTGTGTGCTCATGTCCCTTTAAATGAGCTATTTAAGTTAACAGTATTGAACACACTTAAAAATGATATGATGTGCGTACTTGTAGATTCCATGAGGATTTTTGATAATTATTATGATAAACAATTTGCCAACATACTTTGCTCTTCTACGTAGACCGGTACGTTGTATTAGGTAATCATCGCGATGCATGGGTGTATGGTTCAACAGATCCATCTAGCGGCACCGCAGCCATAATGGAAGTGTCCAGAGTGTTTGGAGAGCGAGTGAATTCAGGTAGTATAGTTCCTTAATTCCAGTATCTGCGTAACCAATGTGTTTTTTGTGTGTTTGTTTGTTTTAACAAATCCGTGCACGGTTGTGCCATATTTTACCAAATACTCTGGAGTTTGGTATTTTTAAATTCTTTTTATAACAAGCCAAATCTGGTCAGTATGTTTAGTACTAAGAAATTGGATGTTGAAAGTTGATAGCTGATATCCACAATATCCTGTTTGGAAGCGCCACCTAAGCTTTTCAAAACGGACGAAATATAAATTTGATCTTCATAGCAGTCTCATATGTCGTTTCAAGAGAAATTGTAGAGATATCGGATCTGTCTTATATTTTAGCATCATTTAGGCTCTTTTATTTGGAGTTGATATAAAATATCGACGTGACTTGTTGTGGACATCTTCCACAGCACATCGACGCAAAATGCTGTTGTGACGTTTGCTTAGCAAACAAAGAATGCGTTGGCGTGGTGAATAAAATTTAATAAATATACCGCTATATATATCTTTAAAATACACAAAAAGGTTGTTATTCTATCGTTTCAATCAAGTGAAAATCAAGGAACGGTTTGTTCATTTAATTTTGATGTTGCGAGTACTATATATATAAAGAGTGAGAGAGAGAAATAAAGGCAATTTAGTAGAGCCGAAGTGCTTGCTGTCAAAGTTGCATACGAAGTGCATCAACGTTTCGACATGAAGTCATTGTCACGATGGTAACTTCATAACACAAGCATGATATACTATGCACGAAATATAATATATACACTAAACTGGGGCACTAGCACATATGTTACTTTTAATTGAATTGTTGTTGTGTTGTGTAGTGACTAAAAAACCTCCTACCCCACCCCCTCCCCGCTCTTCAGATTTCGAACCTAGAAATTGGGGTGGAAATTTGAGAAATTACGCGGGGGGGGGGGGGGCACATCCACCAGCTACACCACTGCGGCGTGTTAAGGACACTCAAACTTACCCCTGGCATGTCACCTAACAATCGTCCCAGAATTTATAAGACATAGTAGAGGCGTAATATGACACATGTCCTATACAACCTTGAAAAAATTCTAATAAAAGGACTCTTTGTATATTCTGGTAGGCCTATATATGAATAATTACCAAAAAATTTGTCCCGCCTTCTAATTGCTGCGTTGGTCAGATATTCAAGGTCAAAGGTCAACGACCTTTATACGGCCTGTGATGGGTTATAACTGCTCATCCAATTGGCCTAGAAGCAAAAAGATGGTGTCTATACTCATGTTTTGGGGGTCAAAAAACACAATAAAAACGGTCTTGAGGCTTACAAATGAAGTCATCATTATCTTTCAGCATGGAAAGCACTTTTAATCAAATTTTTTCCACGTTTTCTCAACATAAATTAGCCAATTCGTCAGTCTGTACAAGTATCAAATAAACCAAAACAATGACCATAATCTATAATGAAACAGCCAAAATACTATTGTAAACTAAAGTAATTAACCATTCTTGGACAAATATTTCATTTGGACCACATCAGAAGCCTCATTACCACTGTTGAAAATAAGGCAACTCCTGAAACTGCATCACAGGGCGCAGTGATTCGCCCTTGCTCCACTGACCAAATGTTTTTCTCACAAAAAATAAAAACAAAACCTTCAAACAACCTTCTTGAGGGTGGAGAATAACAAATTGAGGGAGAACCGTAATAGTAGAGGCTTAATGTGACACATGTCCTATGTAACCTTGAACAATTCTAATAAAAGGACTTTTTTGTATATTATGGAAAAATTTGTCCGGCCTTCTAGTTGCTGGTTGGTCAGATATTCAAGGTCAAAGTCATGTGATGGGTCATACCAGCTCAGCCAATTGGTGTCAATAAAAACAAACATATTTTTTGTTAATGGACAGATCCTCGAACTGATGAGTCCTGTGTGATTTAATAGTGTGGTACTAGTGATGGACCTTTTTGCATAAATATTTCATTTGGGTACTATTTAAAACCCCATTACCACTGCTAAATGAGCCAACTCCCGAAATAGTCGGGACATGGCACGCACAAATATCACGGACCACATCAAGCGGCGCTGTAATTCGCCCTTCAGCAAAATGTTTCTCTCACAAAAAAAAACCAAAACAAACCCAGACAAAACCTTCCAACGACCTCCTTGTAGGTAGAGAATAACAAATTGCGTGAGCGCCATAAGGTCGTGGAAGGTAGGTATCACACTCAAGTGTATTGCCCTCTCACTCCTGAGAGGGAAATACTCTGTACTAGTGCTAGCTTCCTTCCACAACCTTACTTTTGCATAGAATACCACTGCATGGCTTAATCGGTGGCGGAAGAAGGTCGCATAAGGTAGCCAATGCCAACGCAACCCCTGTCTACGCCCACCCATAGTCGCCTAATGCTCCTGGTTCAAGATGCTACTAAGGCAAGAGGAATTGGACGGCGACACCCCTCTCTGCTTGACTTACACAATGTATATATCAAATAGACTTGTTGGAAGGTACAACTCCAACCGACATTGTCCAAAATGTCTCGGATGAAGGCCTCTTTATAGAAGGCCTAGGAGGAAGCGTGAGCTCGAACATCATATGCCCTAACCAAGAAGCCAGTCAACCAATCATGGTGTTTTTGTGTGCATTTCAGATGACTGAGGAAATCCAGGTGGCTCAATGTGTCCCTTGCTGCAGGCTTCTCTGAGCTGTCTGCAATCCCGGTCTGCAACTATGGTGAGACGTGGCAGAAACGCCGGTTTCGGGGTAAAAGAAAGAGCCTGATTCTTGGCCAAAAAGCATGCATGTGGAAGAATAGAGACCTCCTTGCGCTCAAAGCGGCGGTGGGCCTCGTCCGTCGACAAGGCATGTATATCCGAACCCCCTATGACCTCAAGCCACAGCCACTAGGAAGTTCCAGAAGACTAAGCTTTCGGTTGGGTTTAAACTGTTTCGACACCAAGAATTGCAAGACCAATGGCAAATCCCACCACGGAACAAGGCTACGAACCGGGGACGATCCGTAAACATACCCTTCACCAGATTGGACAAGGGGGACTTAAACGGTCATGCCTTCACCGAGCCCTTTACGGGTCTGGCCTGTGGCTGTTCGGTAAAAAAGAAACCTCGGACAGTCA
>JAMKCH010085569.1:0-114733 GCA_023653785.1 Ophioderma brevispina
CTGCAGTCAATTGATTCCAACATGTTATCTTCAAGTATTCAATCCTTGACGCTGAGGCGCCCATCTCGACAGAGCCATACTATACCAGAGACAGTTATTTTTCTTCACCAGTTTTGATCAGATAAAAACTGATCATTTGTTTCAGTAAGCTTTGGTACTTAAATTAAAAAGCTTACTCTGTCAGAAATTTATATTATGCTGGTTTGAACTCCCCCATTATTTCTGTAAAGTTTCAAACTGATATTTAGCGAAAACACTTAAATGACAGCCAATCACCTTCACTTTTCCCTCTCATCTGTTATTAAAATACCCCATTCATTTTGTTATCAAATCTCAACTTTGGCTCTTCCGAACAGAACGCACCTACTTTTGAGTAATCTTAGCACCCGCTGATTTATCGGAGGTCGAAGGTCAGTCTCCGCTCGGCTATCTGAATCCTCCCGTTAATTTTATTCCCTTCATAGGGTGCCGGATACACAGAATTAGGGTTGAGACCTTAGCATATCATATGATTACACCATTATTCTCCATTTAATTCATCTGCCCTCTATTCATCCCCCAACCATTTTTTTTGTCTTCTCTCCCTATTGATCCTTTCTCAGAACCTCTTGAGTGGATGCGTTTTCCTACTCTTCCAACCCCCGGCTCCGTTACAGTATGTTTTTTTAACCCAATAATTTCATCAATCAATCATCCATCAATAGGCAGAGGGTGTTTTGAATCACTCCCAACAATGCATTGGCATGTGTGCCTATACGTACTGTACTAAAATTGTCAGTACTTAGGGATACAAGTGTTCCAAAAGTTCAAGAACAAAGAATTTCATGATCATGCAAAAAATTCCCTAAGTACTAATGCTTTATAGGCTAAATTAGCATAAAAGTCATGGTTTTTAATGTGTTAAGACATAGGATTTTTGTGGGATCAAATGCCCTATTGAGGTGAAATTTCCCAAATGGTGCAAGGTGATGAACAAGAAGAGTTGAAAGCCGGTAAGAGGGGAAGAAGAAAGGAAAGACTAGCAGTCATGGTAAAGAGGGGATTTGTTTTCTTTCTCCGCTCCCCTCCGTCTTCCTCTTCCACATTCTATAATTTTCTGTCGGGGTTTACAGACAGAAATACAAATTGCGAATTTCTTAGGCAGATACGGCCGAATTTGCATACGTAAGATTATGTACACTTGAATTACTAATGTTAACGGTTCAATGATATAAAAATCTCAGCTTGTTTTGAGGTCAGTTAGGGGACGAGGCTGTGGATCACGAAATGGCCCTTTAAAGATTTTGAATATATAGTCACCTATAGATAAATCTGAGTTTTCGTTTTGATGTAGTTAATCTGGAGGAACATTCAAGGCTACTGAAAACATATGAGATGCCAATGAAAAAATACAGATCCTCTATCTGGAGAAAGACATTTACAAAAATTGCGTTTTCAATTTTCTTTATTTTTCAAAGACGCAATGCATGATGGTGGTGGTATTTTCCTAAAAGACACATGTTTCCGTTATTATTGACGCACACGCGCGCCGAGCAGTGGTGGTGGTGTGTGGTGTGTGTGTGTATGTGTGTGTGTGTGTGCGTGTCGTGTGTGTGCGTGCGTGGTGTCCACTTGTCTTACCAGCCTTTACTTAAGAGACATGAGGAGATTTCCAGAACGAAGCTGCCCCAATTTTTTCTCGAACCTAGTTTTTTTTTACATATTTGGAATGCTTACCATGTAACAGATCACACCTGAAGTGATATAAGCTGAATACGCCGTCTTTATGTAATAAGATGATGATTTAGTATTTTCTTTCGTGCACGACGTAAGTCAAGCATGGTTTTCATGGGGAACGATTCCTATAGCAGGCAGTTAAAAACAGGTTTGTCGGTTTCTGTGCACCTGTTGTCCAATAAACCTTCCAAACGTTCTCGGTAGGTGGCATACACCCGACCCAGATGAAATTTAGAGAAATTCAATATCCTAAACAATCTCCTCCTGTCACTTTAAGTTATGATGGCATAATTTATTTTCGAGAACAAAAACGGTATATAATATATAAAAATTTGATTTTCAATTATTTTATTTCTTATGAGTTAACACTAACTCAAATGGACTAAATCATACTATTGATTGATCTATTATAGAGACTTCCAGTAACGATACCGTCACCATACGGTATCTACTTTCGTAATTCTGTGCTACTTCCCAGAGTAATAGGCCTGTAATGCACCTCGGACATATAAATGGATATCGGATAGACTTGGTGTTGTTTACTATAATAACTCCATAGGGTCTGTGAAAGTTACAAGATTACGTTCACAGTTTATTCTCAGTTTTTTCTCCCAAGAAGAAGATTTATAAATCAGATTTTTTTTTTTAATTTAAATTCATTATGCTTATTTTGTGATTTGATGTTTTTGTGAAATTTCACAAAAACTTTCAAAGGTTCTTTAAAAAACCGAAAAGAGTTCTACAAATTATACAGACCATTTGCGCTGATTTATAAAGAACCTTTGGAAGGTTTTGTCCCGAACCTCTTTCTTGAAACTCAAAAAGTTCTTGAAATTTTGGAGAACCGAACAGAGGTCCTCTGTACCCCTGTAAAAATTTCACTGTTGTAAATGTTTGTAATTTGGTGACATATTTGTCGTATTTCTTTGCGGTCAATTAGGTCGATTTTGCCATAGACAGTTCCAGGAGCATTAAGGGAGCGGTCATTATTTTATGCCGGGGGGGTGGAGGATTCAATTTTTTTCAGGCAAAGATTTTCTCCTTCCCCCTCGATTCCTTTCAAAATGTCACACCCCCCTTGATCATGCTGATTCCCAGTTCAGTTCCCCTATCTCTCGTTGATGAAAAATTTCACGTTCCCCCCTATCTCTTACAAAAATGTTTTCGGGTTTCCCCCAATACTCCATTCCCGGCGTAAATAATGACCCCTCCCTAAGACGCAGTCAATTACCGTAAATTTATAGGCAGTGTAAAAATATATATGCTATTAATACTGCAAAGTATTATTGTGCCATGGCTAATGCATATTTTTGTGGAAATTCTGTAAACGATTTAGTGGCGTAGAAGGGGTGTTCGTGCACACCCCTGAAATAAACTTCTAATCAACGTCTTTATTTCAGAAAATGCGTAGAAACGAATTAGTATGTTAAAAGAAAATCAAAAAGTGCCCAGTATCATTTTTATGCCATACATTTATGCCAAATTAGTATAGCAATTACAGAAAAATACAATTTTCGATATATCTCAGCCAATTCTGTTGATAAATGAAACAAAGGAGGTGCATCGAACCTTTGTTTCGAGGGTCAAAGATCAAGATGGAACCATTTTGAAAATTACCAGATGTCCCCGTGATGACATAATATGAAATATAGGTCGCCATAGCTAAAAATACAATTTTGATAATCTCAACCATACTGTTGATAAATGAACAAATAAGATGACTGGACTTATGTTTGAGGTCAACAGATCAAGATGGAACCATTTTGAAAATTACTCAGATGTACCCTCGATGCATTAATGCAAATTAGGAGGTCAGCATAGCTAAAAATACATATGGGCATATCTGGCCATATTCCAAATACCTGCCCAGATAAGACACTGTAAATTGAAAATGCTGATTGGAAAAATCGTCTTGAATTTAAATACCCCCGTACAATGAGAGGACTAATGAGGCATTTTCTTTTGTGTGCATCCATGAATTTCAAGGAACCTGAAGAAAATACTTACAATGAATTCAAGACCCAAATCCAGACACAAAAAAGTCAATCAGATTGAATTCAAGATGATTTCAACCAACCTGTTTATCTGGGTGAGGGATTAAGAATGTCAAAGAGGATTAACTTTGCCTGGGTGCCCTCATATAATAGGCAGGATTGTATGCAGCTTATAAAGAAATCCTTTTGTAATATCATTGATTTGGTTTTTGGATATGGTTGGAGGCTTGATTTAAAATGCCTTTCTTTGTTTACAAATGCTTAATTCCCTATTAAACAGCGAGGGTTAAAATTTAGATGATTTTTCCATTCAAGACATTTTCAGTTTACAGTGAGTGAGTGACTGAGAAACCTATGTGTTGAGGGTCGATGATAATTTAAAAGGTACTCATAAAAATTATGTTCATGGTCCCTAAATGTTCACCTGCAATTACTAAGAATATGCAAATTAGGGCATTCAATGGGGGTAATTGTAAGAAACTGTGTTTGGCCAAGAAAAATTAGACTTGAACATCTATACATACTAGTAACATTCTCTAAATTCAATGGTATGGAATGGATACAAGACTATGCGAGGACTAAGTAATGTGTGTGATAATGCTGAAAAGAAAACGTGAAGAACAAGAACTCTACAGTCTCCAATGACTCTTGCCAAATGATATGTAATATCACTTGGCATAGTGGCAGTTTTACACCTCAGTTTAATTTAAAGGAACTGCATGAGAAAAATTGGAGCAGCTTTAAAGAGCAAAGGGAGCAAATTGACTCAAGGGCCCAGAAAGCATGGGTCTGGTAAAACTTAATCCAGTGTACAAGATGCGCTCTCCTTCGTAAATTCGGCAGGCTACATGGTCCAATAGACTGTCCTGCTCTCCAAAAACAGTCGACGACATGGGAGCTGGCATCTGCGAAATTCAGACCTGCTGACTATATTCCGGTTTCTTTGCATGTGCTAGTGCCAGAGGGAACAATGGAATTACGCTGCCATAGTCAGTCTAAGATATATGCCCAAAGCAAGACTCTCACCATGATTCGGCAACGAGTTTGGCCATTCTGATAGTTTATGATTTGGATTTAGAGTTAGAAACAGCCCTGACCAAGGCCCTGGGACAAAGAACCAACATAGGCCTCAACATAGACCTCAAATTATGACAGAAGACATCATGTATTGCCAACTGGGAAACTGGATACTATACTATGTCCATGGCAGCAACAATGTCAGCAGTGGTGCAGGAATCACGATACAGGAAGGGCAAATGGAAAGTCAGGAAGACAGAATGTTGCCGGGGGGGGGGTAGTAAGTGCAAGTCAACGCACCAGGACGTTATCCCACCATTTTCACTTCACGCAGCAGTTCGATGGCTCATCATTCACCCCATTCTTGAGAATGGCACGAATCTATAGACTACCATATGCCAAGAACATTTTTATGGGATCGGCAGCAAAGGCAAGAGCCCGAGCCTGATTAGGCACTCATCTTCACACTGGGACTTCCCCACACAGACAACTCTACCTCGCGGGGGTCTATGACTCATTGAAAGCCTGCCGAATATTACGAAGGAGAGCAAAACATTGACGTTGTCCAGTCCAGGAGTGGTTGTTTTGTGCAATAGTTCAGAACAGTTATTCCCAAAATGCCCAACTGCAACTTTTGAAGGAGATATGGTCTTTCATGGGTCTTATGTAGGTCGTTTTCAGCAGGTTCTCCGAGCGAGCGATTAGTTTTCATTTGCATTATCCAGCCACACACACAGACCAGAAAAAGCAAAAGGGAATGAAAGATAGAGATAGCAGTAAGATCTCACTGTTTTGAAGATATGGTTCCAATGTCTACAAGACTTAACAATTTTTCTGGTTGACATACGAACCAATCTGAACATAGTCGTTCTAGTTGGCCTCCTTGATTATGCTACATAGGATAATACATGACAGATGCATGTTGGCAGAGAGTTCATCGATGGACTGAAGAATCTTTTCTTCACTTTCTTTTTGGCTTGATTTACAAGATGTCACTGTCTATTAAAGGTTACATTGTCTTTAACATTGCACACAGTGCATTAAAGAGAAAGAAAAAAATGCTTAAAGTATGTCATAACTACAGATCTGTTTTAAATCTAAATGTTGATAATCTCGTTTGGGATGATTTTAGAAGAAACGTCTTTGGCCAAAGTAAAATTTTTTTTTCTCCTGCAGTTCATTTAAATTTAATGAGGGTGTGTAAAAATACCATGTGGCAATATGGATATCACCCTTGCATGTTGGCAGAGAGTCATTAGAGACTGTAGAGTTCTGCCCTCACGGTTCTTTTCGGCATGATAACAACACAGTATTAGTCTCGCATTAGTCTGTATCATCGCATACCTTGAAGTTAAGAGAATGGTTACAAAATGATCTGGATTGGTTTTAACTCCAGCAAAATGGGGTTCCTCATCACGCTAGTATGAGTATAGATGTGTTATAGGCTAAATTACTTGGCCAACAACGTTTCTTTACAATTACCCCCAAAACGAGACTATAGACATTGAAGGCCCTAATTTGCATATCCTTAATTGCATATTCTTGTATTTGCAGTGTGACACATGTTAGTGACATATGAACATAGTTTATGAGTACCTTTTAACTTATAATCGCCCCTCAAAACATAGGTCTCGTATTCTTATCTGGGCAGGTATGTGGAATATTGGCCAAGATATACCCAAATATGGATTTTTAGTTAATGGCGACCCTAATTTGCATATTATGTCACATTATGTCCATATTATGGACATCTGATAATTTTCAAAATGGTCCCATCTTGATCGTTGACCCTCAAAACATAGGTCCAGTCACCTTATTTGTTCATTTATCAACAGTGTTGATTGAGATATATCGGAAATTGTATTTTTAGCTAATGGCAACCCTAATTTGCATATTATGTCATCACGGGGACATCTGGTAATTTTCAAAATGGTTCCATCTTGATCTTTGACCCTCAAAACATAGGACCAGACACCTCATTTGTTCATTTATCAATAGTATTGGCTGAGATATATCAAAACTTGTATTTTCTGTAATGGCGATACTAATTTGCATAAATTTGCATAAAAATGATACGTGGGACACTTTTTGATTTTTTTAACATAGCTAATCGTTTTCTACGCATTTTTTCTGATATAAAGACGTTGATTAGAAGTTTATTTCAGGGGGGTGCACGAACACCCCTTCTACCCACTAGACTATAATGTCTATTGCAAAATATTTAAAATCACTGTGAATTAGGGCATTTTACCGCATGGCTTATAAGTTTACAATGTTTTTTTTAATACATTTCATTTTCATTATTTTAAAAGAATATTTTATAGAAGGTCTCTTGAGAGGACTATTATTTGGTTCATTGATTCGCAGTATTAGGCGATAATGAAGTCTCAACACACAAAATCAGCACAGAATACATATGAATTTTTGACATGATCTTGAAAGGTTATGTTGAGATTCTCAAAACTGTAGGTACTTATCAATTTAATCATAGGGACTAATATCTATTATGTGTATTTTAAAAGTATGGGATGTGGATTGGTCATCGTCACCTGTATGCGATCATAATGATAAAGCATAACAGTATTACTATACCGGTCGATAGTCCATCTAGAAGAACCCCCGTTCCCCCACTGACCTAGCCACCGAGCGCGCTCGCGATTCTCGCTCGGTGGCTAGGTTACGGGGGATGAACATAGGGGGGAACGGGGGTCATTCTAGATCGACTACCGGTCGATAATATCCTGTAGGACTTGCAGCCAATAGCGACCTACATGCATGAAACTGCCTCAAACATTGTATGTAATCCAATTTCCTATTGGTAAATATTAAAGAGCATAATACAGCACAACAAAATAGGTGGAAATAATAATAGTGGATTTTGGTCTTGTGCACTCCCGTTGGTGTATAGGGGCTCATTGTAGACCCCCTGAAAACCATTTTTGCTGTTGAAATTTAAAACAAACTCTAGTCATTGATGGGGTACACCAATTCGAAATTACAGTCCCAAAACCGTTTTTTATGACGGCGCACAACCCCGCGCACAACATTCTCCCGCCGAAAATGAAAAACATTTTCCCCGAAGGCCCTTTTACATAAAATTTGGCTCATAGTAGGAGAACATAAATGGTCGATTTTCACGAAAACGGTGCATTTCCAGATATTTTGTGTCTTTGGTTAATAAAACTTTTCAACAATACTTTATTGGAACAAAACGGTAATATTTTGATAGGAGCCGTTGAGCTGCATTTGGGCATATATAGTTTGCCATGTTTTCCGTTTTCTTTTCTATGAGATATTTGCCTTCAAACATCGAAAAATAGGAGAAAATTGATGTCCAAAACACAACATCAAAATTATTTAAAAAAATTGAAAAAATACTTAGCAGCTTGAATTCTTCCGAATATCAATATTTCTTGTTGCCAAACATGTGTAGAAATTATGTAATGATGTTTTTCCACTCACCCTCTAAATGTAAACGAGTGAAAATTTCACTCCCAAAAGAGTGAAACTCTTGTGAACCACTCCAAAATGAGTGGTTTGTTCTTAAAAAGAGTGAATTTCCACTCAAAAAGTAAAAATCACTCCAAAAGAGTGGATTTCCACTCGTTTGAGGAGTTAAACGAAGGACAACACTTTTGAGGAGTGAAACGAAGGACAACGCGAAAACGAGAGGAAATCCACTATTAATTTATGTTTATATTTTTTTCTTGTATTCTCACTTTATTTTTATATTTTTGAAATACAAACATAATGTCCGTGAAAACTTGTTTATTACGTTATCCTTCACAAAGCAGTTGCTAAGTTTGGTAAAACTTCTACTAAGATATTGATTGTGCATCTTATTTCAAGGTAAATATAATGCGGCAGTTGGAAATAGTGTTTTCTTCAGCTCACAATGACTATTAATTAAAAGTCTAAGAAATGCTGAACATTTTAAAAAATGCGACCTTTTTAAGGAAGTGTATTACGTTATCCACATTTCTCAGCAACCAAACAATCTATTTAAATATTGATCAAAAGTGGCATAGATACTTATTCTCCAACCACAAAAATTATATAAACTTTCAATCAGATACATCTTAGTGAATGGGAGATGTGAAAAACGGTCAAAAATGTTTACTACGTTATTGTATATTACGTTGTCGTTTATTACGTTGAATGCGTTTTAATTTACATTTTTTTCAACCATATAATTTGGCTATGGAATGATATGGTGTCAATTAAATGTATCTTTAGAATAAATTAGTAAAAGGTATCTTAATATTTGTTTATTATAAAGTCTAAATTTCAGGCAGAATTTAATACTCGAGGATAACGCAATAAACTAAACAAATTGGAGCATATTTCTTGAGTTCAATTAGCTACTCAAACTTTAACTTCGTACAAATAAAAATTGTTCCCAGCAACCTCTCTGATAATGTCAAGTTGGCATATTTTGTTGCTTTAACATTTTGAATACGTATAATAAACCCTATTCTTTTGCTGTTCAGAATGTTTGTGTGCATAGTGTGCAGAAACGTAAGAAGTGTTGTTGGCAATATTATTTTTCCCGTAATAGGTATTGGATACCTAAATGTTTAAAACATAAAACATACAATTTTGAGACAATTTTTTTTGGTGTGTCTTACCTCCAAAATGCACCGTTTTCATGAAAATCAACCAAATACATTTACATTGCTGAAATGTTTTTGTATAATTTACTCAAGTACGATTTAAGGGCCGCAAAACAAATTTTGAATAGCGCCACCAAAATGCTTGATTATGCTAAATAGCATAAAAAAAACCCTGGCCAATTCAATCATTCCACAAAAATATGCGCAACTGATATTTAAGGCAATTACAATTAATTTAGCGCCAAAAATAAAATCCACATGGGAGGGGGAGGGGGCAGGCCATGACCTACTCGATTTGGGCATTGTGGATTTCCAAACGGTAATTTAGAAAATTCTTACGTGCATTTTCTACAGCATGCGGCAGCCTCGGTCCCATCAGCGACATTTCAAAATCACCTCTTATACCTTCGTTCAATAAATCTTAGTGATATCATGATAATTTTGGAATCAATTGTTGACTTCAAAATCCGTCAGGATTAGTAGATTAATCCCGCTGCAAAACATTGTAATTTTCCAAAACAGGTCGTGACAGTTATGTAGCCTCTTGTCAAGTCTTTGTCCGATATGTGTAAGAGCGCCCTCATACCGTTAAAGGCTGAATCAGAGGGAGCACTCAATTTTAAAAAAAATCATATAGGCCTATCGAATGCTTGTCCATTTGCTAATCACTGTGTGAAATAACGAAAACAAAAAACTAAGCTTAAATCGAAGTCCTTCATAAGAAAAACACAATTTTAGTTGTAAAATTTCGGATCCGGAATTTTTGTTATAATAATAATACAGAATTTAATAGCGCCTTATGCTATTAGCCTCTAAGCACTTTCACAATGGCCGCTGATCAACTGTGGCCAACCATACCATAAACCATTTAGGACATCATTTCAAGGATGCAGCCACTATTCTCTATACACTGGATAGTCTATCTCCGCTCGAACGTGAGGAAAACGGAAATTGCACGGCGGCCCTTTTGCTCTATCCCAAGACCCGATCGTGCACGTACAACAGAATAGGGCAACTATGGCAAAGGGACTATTAGGCGATTAATTGCACTTATGTCAAGCGTTTGTCAATTATTGGTTGATTTTCGGAGTATATGTGGGTATGTTTCGCACAAAATATTTTCAAAATATTTTAAAAAAGTCTTTAAAATGCCATATTTCAGTTTTCGCTCACAGAACAATAATTCATGGAGAAGGCCTAAGTGCTTTGACTACTAGCATACACAGAATATATTAAGATATTATTAATCCTCACTTCAAGATTTTTTCCGCTTTACCAACCCACCCTCACCTATAGCATGTATTTTTCACTCTTTCCTTGACTTATGTTCATATTGGGAATGTTGGTATTATTTTAAAATAGTTATTTTGGAAAGAAGAAACTTTATCCTGTGGTACCAAAATTTATAGGAATCGGATGTGTAAAAAGTAAAATACACAGGGGGTGGTTACCCCCCCCCCCCCCATGCTTTCGAATGACTCGTATCTCTTTTTACAGGCTCACGTTCTATTTTCAAAATTGGAATAAAAATCCTGGGGTCTTGAATTTTGTCGGGGACCACTGCTCGTTCTCAAAAAAGAGTGACTATAGCTGCAAATGCGGACCACCTCTAGGGGTATACAATTCACAATAATGAAGTTCTAGGGGTATCAAAATTCAGTTGTGATTGTGACGGGTTCAATGATAAAAATATGAAAATGTACCCTCAAACATATCAGCAAAATCAACCCCCGAGTGGTATTTTTTTGTATATTGGCTATTTAAAAGTATTTTGTCACGTAATTGATAACAGGTCCCCCAATGTGTACTAATTTTAACTTAACAAAAAAAAAAAAAAACAAAAAAAAAAAAAAAACAAATTGGTACCCCTTATTTTTTAAAAAACCCTGAAACTAGACGTAAGTATAATTTTACAAAAAATGGCTCCGTCAGCCTCCCGTTAGAGGTATTTTCACTGAAAAATTGGTCTTGTTACCCTTTTTAGGGGCCCAATTTCAGATCCCCTGGAATGAGCACGGGTACTCAACAAACCTCTGATTGACCCCCCCCCCCATCGGATAAATCTTGCTTTGAGTAAAGAATAATGCACTGCAGTCCTATGGGGTTCATATACTGCCAAAAACCTTGTTTAAATGACTTTGGAATTGGAAATTTAAATTGAAAGGACTGAAATGTTGTTCCTTGACCTGGGGATTTATAAGCTAGTCTAGTGACAAAGAGCACAAGCTACCCTTAGGCCTAATTAAGATCCCTTTTCTACTGTATCCAGCGAAAAATCTCATGATTAAATACTAATTTTATAGTGAACTAGCTAGAAGTATTAGTGCTCCATATACTGGTATTCCCATTGATTATAAGCAGTTTAGCACATAGTCTAGTACATTGGCATGCAAGTGTCCTACATTATTATGTATCCAGGTGTATAGGCTACGACGTTACCCCTCACTAATCGGTCGCCAAATTGCCTAAAATACATCCGTTTACTTCTACTCACATTAAGTACAGGAAAAACGGGTATAACCTACACCATACAAATTGCAAATGCTGATATTTTTTCAGATATGGCCCAGAAAAGTACTTTATAAGGCATATATGTATACCCATCCCATAGAAACCCGTGGCAACCGAGTGAATGTTATGGGTAGAGGCAAGGGACGCTGCGCACTTCCCGGTAAACTTCATCGGCTCGCTATTCAATCGCTTGGAGACAGCCTATCCAGAGTGTAGAGATCAGTGGATGCAGCATATCGGGATCAGCGCTTGCCCTAATCAGCAAACATACATCGAGATAACCAGCGCATCCGGGACCAGCTTCCCAAATATCGCATGGGTAAATCGGGACAAATAAGCGTTAAGCGGTTAGTTTCTTGTCCATGGAAATTACAAGACAGACTGAATCTCACAGGACTCGAACGCACGCCTATACGCATGGATGAGCATACACTGGAGTCGAGCGCTTACCTGATTGAGCTATCTTGTCCGCTCAAATACACCGATACACACGGTGTATCCTATGGCACTTTTATACCTGTTATACTGTTATAGGTATATTAGTCTCAGGTTATACTGCGCATAAATGTTTACTGCATGAAAACGAAAAATCCGATTCATCTCTAACTTTGGAATTAAGCATTTTAGGTGACTATCTTTAGGTCTAGATGATTATTTTAATTAATAAACAAAAACGTTGTATTTCGAAATCTCTGAGTCAGACTTTAAGTCTTTGAAAAAGACTAGCACTTGAGTTACGCCGGGTGTTGATGCCGATTTGAATTCACTGTTGCTTTAGGTTGGCATGTCCTACCCCGGTCCGGCTATCTAGACTGAATCCGGCTATCCAACATGATTGAGGGAAGTCAGGCCATGAGGGAAGTATTCAAATAAAATGTTGGGTGGACTTGATCAGGGGAAAGCGGCCAAGAAATCTCAATTTGGTGTAACACATAAAAGCTAAATCTTAAAAAAATATGATTTTTTAGCCTATACTATAAGTTGTCAAGGAATACTTTTGTATTACAAACCCGTTGAGCCAGAAGAATCAACTGCACTTGATATTCACCCTATTATTCAACTGAGCGGGGGAGCTATAACAGCAGTTCCTAGGCTTTCTCTTCGTTCTTCTTCTTTTTGGTTGAGGAAGGTAGATCACATCAACTTTGGACCAGTGATTAAACATGAAGGACATGGTGACCACAGTGAAAAATCTAGCTAAAATGGCTTAGTTAGGTGGTCCGTTACACCCTGTCTTACCAAGCCTTTTTTTTTTTTGTAACACGTATTACCGGATTGGGGGGGGGCTGCTCGAGAATTCGTTATAAAGCACCGATGCTTATGATTTTGATACCAGTGGATAGAGCTATGGTCCTCCTATTTCCATTGATACCACAATAAGGCGAACTAGGCGAAAATCCAATTTGCCACTAAAAAGGTTAGGAATATCGGATTTTCATGTACCATAAAATATCCTTTTTTGGGGTGGAACGCCACCCCCCCTTACCCATCGACTTCAACGGCATACCCTAACCCCGCGTGAAGGTGTGCTACCTTCAAATTTTTTCGCTTAAAATGGCCATAAAGGATGAGAGAACGATTAACTATAGAGCCTTTAAGCGAGCTTTAGGCATTTTAGCGCACCGCACCGGAGCAAAGTTCACCCCCCCCCCCCTTGTAAGGACGAGGGTTAAAGAGCCGATATTGATTAGAGTCACAGATATAGATATGTGGTAGAGTGACAACATAACCAGACTATTGATACGATTGATAATTGTACGTGCTAATTTTAGGAATTTCACAGGCTGGTAAATTTCACTATATTCTTTTTGGGCCAAGACAGGACATTACTATAGAAAGGCAGTTTTAAAGATGCATGATTACTTTTAAATATCTTTAAGGGGTTTGGGTCATATATTAATTCCGCCATAATTTTCCTTTCAAACTTGGCATAAAAAGACGGTGTCATCGATATGAAGAAAAATTCAGAAAAAGATTGGTGGTCACCGAGTGTGACTTTTGATGTTAAAACCATTACAAAAATACACATTTTTCGCCAAAAGAACACATAGTTGTGTAAAAATCATTTTTTTCGAGGACTATTTTTGGTTATAGCTAAAAATTTAGCATAATTTTGTTGTTTGTTGTGATTTTTTTTATATAAGTTGCCCATAGTCAGGCTTTCCAATAAAAAACAATTAAAAAACATGGGGTCATCGAGCCCTTTTGAGAAATTCATGCGAAAATCCTTATTTGTCTTGAAAAAAGAACCCTGGACATCTTTTGTGCGTTTATAGAGCCGACAGAAAGAAAACACAGAATAATACGCAAGTGCTTAGCGCGTATCTCGAGTGTGCGCGACCCAGCGCGTATCGACCCACCCCAGCAATTCACCTCTGTGGTACATGATACAAAGAGGACATGCAATTTAGTCTATGTAGGCTACATTCAAACATTAGGGTTTCTTCGTTTTCTTTGTGCTTCTTTTAATTATTCTTTCGATTTTATTCGCTTTCCCGTTTAGTGCGATTAGCGCCGACAAAAAAACACAGATAATACGCAAAGTGATGAGCGAGTATCTCCTGCAGTGTTGCGGGACCAGCGGCGCGTCATACGACACACCATCCCGTGCACACCGTGTTTGTATGTAATAAATTTCGTGTACCCCCGAACCACTGTACCCATAACCGAGCCCCCCCCCGTTAACCTGTAATAAATTTGACCCCCCCCGTGTTTAGGTAATAAAACGAGTAATGTAATAAAAACACTTGACCCGCGTAATGTAATAAAAAATTTTTTTTTAAAATCGTTTTTAATAAAAAAAAATGACGCGTAATGTAATAAAATTTAACGCGTTATGTAATATAAAATGCCAATATACTTTCGAATTTCACATAATTTTCAAGCAAATTAAAATGTTTATTCACCCACCGGCGTATCCAGGGGTGTACTCACGGGCGGACGAAAACACCCTGATCAGCCACTTTCCGGAGAATTTTATTCCACCCGCACAACCGGTAGCATGGCATTCAAGGTATTGGTTTTATTGAACTATGTACCCTTCGATCCCCTCTGAAAACACTTGGCAGGTGGCATTTTTCAAACTGGTAATTGTGGGGTACAGAGGCCACTATCAAACTAAAAATCAAAAAAAATATATTTAAACTGGGCATTTTGTGAAGATATTTTGATTTATATTTTGAACCGGGTTCCCTAAGCTAAATCCTCTTTTTTATTAAACCATGTGATTGACCCTATCAGGAGATATTGTAAATTTAATACACAAAGGATAAAACTACATTGAAGGTCAAGAACTGAACTTAAAGCGGCATGACCCGATTTAAGTCTATAAATTTTTTTATCTTGGTAGAAGGGACTTCAACCCAAAACCCCATCTGGTTAAGTTTCGGACCGATTCTTCAACCCGTTTTGAAGTGAGAGCTAGATAGAACGTGATTTTGTACTCCCCTAGAGTACAGTTAATATTGGTGACCAAAATGGGGCATTTTGCTCATAACATCTAAACCAAACCATCCTTAGCCCTAATATTCCACAGGGTAAATGAGAAAAATAGTGGGAAATTTACAATGCGGAGACTAGGGGACAGCCACGAGTCTCTGTTGGGAGACAAAATGTGGCGGACAAGCGAGCTCTAATGGGTGAGGGGGCCCATTTTACCTCTCACTCATCCGCACTGCTCAAAGAGCCAGGGAGGAACACCAATGAAGAAAGAAACTACAGTAGTGTGAACAAAGACCACAATAACGAAAGGATCGAACGAGAGTCGGTGTTCAAATGACTTCAGTTGCTCTCAATTCCATTTTCTTCAATCTTAGCTGGTATTGCGACCGGAAAAAACCTCCCATCCGGAGGGGTTACATAATGATTTTCCACAAGTCGCCTCATCTGCGGAAGGTCTACTGCACCACCCAGGATACCTAAATAAAATCGGGGATATGGACCACTCGATCAGAGAATGGATGCGTTACTGCACACTGCTCTGCATGAAATCTGTAGATTATAGTTCGCCGTCGTGCGTGGCGCTAATTACTCTACGTCATCCCCCGGTTGGCCGTATGTGTGACGTTGATGCATAAAATAATTAGGTAGCTGCTTATCGAAAAATGGTGGCGCTATCACCATCGATCGAAATTGTCTATGGGCATTTGGACACAGTGTCACCCGCATGATCACCCTCTCGCGGCCCTGGTTATTCATGTTTTGCGTAAAAACTCTTGCTACGCGGGATGTGCGCTCTTGGACTGTTAACGTGGCATTCGACGCTTCAGGCTGCGGAGGAATTCTGAAGATATTGAGCTTGGAACGACTGCCAAAAGATGATATATTGACCCCAAAACTCCTTAATGTTTACTAACAACCATAAATATGACTCATTGGTGCACAGCTATTCGGATACGGGATGGACATGTCCATACCGTATCCTGGATTTACCTGTACGGTCTTTTAAACATTTTATAAAGATGGATTTAATAAATAAAAAAATACAAGGATACCTGGTAAACCATCTTTACAAGGGGGTAGCCCAAGTGAAGCTGAAATGCCAAAAACTTTCGTAAAAAGCTTAAGGGTGTACTCTCATCCGTGCCGGTAATTTTAGCGGAAAAAAAAAATGCTAAAGCGAGCACGTGTGGTCTAGTGGAAAAGCGCAGGACTCCATGAGCAGTAGGTTGTGAACCCCACCGTGGCCAAAGTGGACCGCAAGCCCAAAAGCCCATAACGTATATCGCAAGCCATAATACGTACTTTGGCCGCAACGCGTTGCGGGAAGTAGCAACGCGCGTTGCGGGCACGGCGGCCAATTAGAATGACGCATTTCTGTGAGTATTCAAAAAATTAGACCCACAACGCGTTGCAAAGTATCTAGCAACGCGTTGTGGAAACTTCACAACGCTTTGCAAGCCTTCACAAAGCGTTGCGAGGCTTCACAACGCGTTGCAACCTTCAACAACGCGTGACGAAGGTTCCACAAGCCATAAGGGTCATAACGTATTGCCACAAACGCGTGGAGAAAGTAAGCAAAGCGTTGCCGACATTTCGGCAACGCGCGTTGCGGCCTCGGCCCAATCAAAATCATGAATTTCTGTGCGTATTAAAAAAAATAGACCAACAAACGCGGACTAGATACTTTGCAACGGTTGCAAAAAGCCTTCACAAGGCGTTGCAAGCTTCACAACGAGGTGTGAAGGGAAAACAAGCCATAAGGGTCATAACGAATTGCCGCAAAGCGTTGAGAAAGTCACAAACGCGTTCGGACATTTCGGCAACGCGTGAAAAATTTCGGCAAATCGTTGCGACATTTCGGCAACGCGTTGCTACAATTCGGCAACGCGTTCCCCGATAGCATTACAACAAACGTTGGACAATGTTGGGCCCAACAGCACAAGCCGATGGTGGGCCAACGTCGACAAGTGACGTGGGGCCAACGTCATTTTGTCCTCCGTCGGCCCAACGATGGACATGCGTCGTATTTTGACGTTGGACCGATGTTTGGCCAGCATTGGTCCAACGTTATCCCAACCATAGTAAACACTGTTTTTTGGCCATGTTATAAAATCACTAATTGGGCTTTTTGAATTTTTAAAAAAAAAAAAAACATTTCCTATGGTTTTTCACACCTAATACACCAGTATAGTTTCATATCTTATTGTTATATGATATTATTATATAGTAACTTAAAATCGACTTACCGCATTGACCGGGATTCGAACCAGTGACCTTTGTATTATAAGACGACGCTAATCCCAATTGAGCTAACTTGTCTTTTAATTATTATTAGGCAATATCTAATAGAACAAATTGTAAAAAGTCGTCAACAACACAGTATAGAAACAACACACACTAGTGAAGATTAAAGACTCATAAAATGGCGAAAATCGTCACAGAGCTTCACATAGGTGAAAAAAAACCCCGAAAATCACTCAAGGAAATCCCTGTAATCACGGTGGAAACAAATGTGCACAAAATCGAAAAATTATAGGCACTGCAAAGCGCCATAATGTTTTTATTTTTACGCACAAATGTTGCTAAGCATAGGCCCTATTTTTGCTGAAAGCTCTGTTCGTTTTGGCTAGAGGCCTTCTAATTTCCTTTATTAATTAGGCCTAATTAGAATATTTAGCTAATTATAGTCTGCGGGACAACATATATTGCCACAACGTTGGCCTCCGACCACAAAACGACCAGTTCCCCCCACCATTTTCCCAACTTCACCCCGACGCTGGCTTTACCAACATAAAACACCATTCACTCCACCATTTCCCCCAACATAGGCCAACCGTTGGCATGCCGAAACAAAAAAACGACCAGTTCCCCCCACCAGTTTCCCAAATTCTCCCCGTCACAAGTTGGCGTGTTCGACCATCCAACGACCATTTCCCAACCGTTTTCCCAACGTCGGCTTGATGATGGTTTGCCGACCATCAAACGACCATTCCCCCACTGTTTTCCCAACGTCGGCTTGACGTTGGTTTGCCGGACCATTCTACGACCAATTCCCCACCGTTTTCCCAAAGTCGGGCTGACGTGTTTGGCTGAACATCAAACGACCATTTTCCCACCGTTTTACCAAAGTCAGCTTGACGTTGGTTTGCCGCCGACATCTACCGAACCAATTTCCCCAACAGTTTCACAACGTCGGGCTGACGTTGGTTGCCGACCGCGACCGTGACGGCGTACGTGCCGACGTTAGTTTGCTATCTGGGTTGCGGTGTCGGCCCAATCAAAATCATGAATTTCTGTGACGTATTCAAAAAATATAATCTCACAACGCGTTGCGACATTCCAAAACGCGTTGCAAACCTTCACAACGCGTTGCGGCCATACGTTATGACCCTATTTTGACCCTTATTGCCACTTCACAACGCGTTGTGAATTAGTTTACAACGCGTTGTGAAGCTCGCAATGCGTTGTGAAGGATTGCAACGCGTTGCGAAGGCCATAAGGGGGCGAACCACTAATCATCCACGTTTTATGTAAAACGCAAGTCGTGCTCTCAAAAAGAGTGCAGGCTTAGACAAAGATCTACTGGCATTTCTTCATAACGTGGAGGAGGCTACAAATCGCACGATAACGTATCCACATGGACGATGAAATGGAGGTCAAACAGTGAATAACTTGAGAAACAAATCATGTTATCTCAAACCCAAGATACGGCCGCGGAGTGCACGGGTGGTCTCCCTAGATCTGAGTGATGCGGGGTGGTAAATTTAGCTATTGGCGTTGTTAATGTGAACAAATAGGTGAAAAGTAGATGTCAACACATATACAAGTCAAAAATTTTTAAATCTTCAAAAAAAAGAGCTTTATTTTGATACCAACCACGATGCCTCACAGGATTGAGGGAGTTGGCGAGGAACCGGAACCCGTACAAAATAGCGTGTATTCATATGGGAGATCTTGGAATTAGCGGCCACAAGATGCCGATCACAGTTGTTGAAGAGGGGGGACTCTCAGGGGCTTTGGATGAACTCGATCCTTGTTATGAGGAGGACCGCCTGCGTGCAGGTCCATCCTAAGACACAGGTGTGTGCTTTCCATCGCGCCAACCGTGGAGAAGGCGTAGCTGGAGTTGCCTGGTCTGGGGCTCCTGGAGCGCGGTGAGAGCCCTGTCTACCTGGAGTCACCTTGGACCGCACCGCTCTCTCTATAAGACCCACATTGAGAGGACGAAGAGTGAAGTATGCTTCACGCAATAACACCTCTTGACAAACTCACTGGCACCACATGGGGTGCGCGCCCACTTACCCTAAGATCAACGGCATTTGCCCTGTGCTACTCCATGTGCAGAGTATGCCCTGCCCTGTATGGGAAAAAGATCAAACCCATGCCAAGAAGCTTGATCAGCGTTACTGCCATCCTGACGGATTATCACAAGGATGCCTCCGTCTATGGAAGCATAAGGCCATAAACGTATGTCGCAACGCGTTGCGACATTTTCAGCAAGCGTTGTGACATTCAGCCAACGCGTTGCGACATTTCGGGCAACGCGTTGAAAGAAAGTAGCAACGCGTTGCGGGCGTCGGCCAATTAGAATGACGAATTTCTGTGGAGTATTTCAAACTAGACCACAAGCGTTGCACAAGGATCTAGCAACGCGTTTGTGGATGAAACTCACCAACGCGTTGCAAGCCTTCACAAAGCGTGCTGGCGACCTTCCAACGCGTTGCAACCTGAAAGCGTTGCAAGGTTCACAAGCCACAGGGGTCATAAGTATGCCGCAAACGCGTGTGAGAAAGTAGCAACGCGTATGCGACTTTTGGCACGCGTTGCGACAATTTCGGCAACGCGTTTGCGGACATTGCGGCAACCCATTTGCGGTGTAGGCGAATCAAAATCATGAATTTCTGTGACGATTTCAAAAATAAGATCCACAACGCGTTGCGGCAATACGTGGACCTTCGGCCTTCCACAACGCGTTGCAAGCCTTCACAACGCGTGCGAGCTTCAACAACACGTTGACAAACTTCACAACGCGTTGTGAAGGCAATAAGGTCATAACGTATTGCCCGCAAGCGTGCGCAAGTTTGCAACGCGTTGTGAAGGTCGCAACGCGTTGTGAGATTTATATTTTTGAAATACGTCACGAAAAGAGAAATTCATGATTTTGGATTGGCCGACACGCAACGACGTTGCCGACGAAAAGGGTCCCGCAACGCGTTTGCTGAAATGTCGCAAACGCGTGTTGACTTTCTCACAACGCGTTGCGCAATACGTTTATGACACCTTAGGCTGGGGACTTAGCAAGAGTTGGAAGCTTGCACGCGTTGAAGCTGCGCCAACGCGTTGTGAAGGTTGCAACGCGTTGCAAAGTATATAGCAACGCGGTTGTGGGACTATTTTTTTGAAATAGTCACAGAAAAATCATGATTTGCTTGGACCGACGTCGCAACGCGTTTTTGCCGAATGTCGCAAACGCGTGCTACTTTATCGCAACGGTTGCAGCAATTACGTTATGCCTTTATGGTCTTGCCATGTCGTCCACACCAACGGAAACTTGTAACTCCTAGCCGCGAATTTGCCTCCACCAGACATCCGTGCGTAGCGTAGCGAGCATCAAGGCGAGCGGCAGTACCAATGTGAAGCACCCTATGTCTGGACAGAACCTGCTGCCAACCGACTTAAATCAGAGAGAGTTTCTTAAGCAAGTCCAACCGTCTGAAACAACAGTCTCTAAGGAGGAAAAGAGAGGTAGCCTTGTGGAAAGAAAGACTGCCATCAACCAAGTAAACATCTAGCCGGTAATTGAACCTTGTGAGCAATCTCCCACCTGGAGCTGACTTCTCATGCGCTGAATGGCGATGCCTCAAATAGAGTGAGAACCAGAACTGGCCGATCTAAGGTTTCCTGCAGAAGTGGGGCTATCTGGAAGCAGACCAGATACTACCTGTGGTTGTGGAACAGCCCACAGGACAATGAACCACATCTGGTAGCCCCACTGCTGGAGGCAACAATGCACAAACAAGGACCTGCGGAATTCAGTGAAGCACCAAGACGTTGTAACCCATCTCAGGCTGGAATAATATTCTAGAAAACACAGTGTTTGGACACGATAGAAGAATGGTGAGAGCATCAGTGGTGCGCTCCCATAAGGGTCATACCGATTGCCGCAAACGCGTTGTGGATTATTTTTTGAAATTTTTGAAAGTGGATGAAATTCATGATTTTGATGGGCCGAGGCCGCAACGCGTTGCCAAACATGCCGCAACGCGGTGTCTTTCTCACAACGCGTTGCGCCGAGACGTTGCCCCTATGGCTTGTGGAAACCTTCGCAACGCGTTGTGCAATGAATGGGCCAACGCGTGTGAGCTCGCCACGCGTTGAAGGCTTGCAAGCGTTGTGAGTTTCCCAACGCGTTGTTAGCTACTTGCAACGCATTGGGGGTCTAATTTTTAATACGTCACAGAAATTCGACATTCTAATTGGCCGACAACGCAACGCTTTGCTAACTTTCTCGCAACGCGTTGCCCGATGACAAAAGGTTGCGCAATAGGCATGGCCTTATTGGCTTGCGGATAATGTTGTGTGACTCCTGTGCAAGCACTTCGAACTCACTATTAGGACAAATTTTAATTTTTCAAGTGAAAAATGTAATTATCCTAGTGCAGCAGAATTAAATGTAAAGCGCTTGAGACGTAAGTGTATAAAGCGACTATATAAAGTACTTGCATTTTTTCATTTTAAGGTAGCACCTTCAGCGGTGTTTAGTAGGGTATGCCGTCAACGTTGATGGGTAGGGGGTGGTTGCCACCTCAAGAATAATATTATGGTACATTTGAAAATAGTGTGCCCTACAGTATTTCTCTTAAAAATGTTTATGTGAATAAAACTGTCCATTGCAGATGAAAATGCATGAAAATCCACTATTGCACCTTTCTAAATGTAAAATTCGATTCTTGTCTTATTTTCTGTGGAAAATGACAAAATTTACCGATTTGCGGTATTTTATGACATCATTAGTACGAGCCAAACTAAGTTACGATGGTGCTTCTATGGTATCAATTGAAAGAGGACCACCATAGCTATCCACTGGTTTTCAAATCATAAAGCATTGAGTACTTTAAAACGAATCCCTATGGAGGTTAGTAAAGAAATCCCGACATACAACATTTGTGTATATTTGTGTCAAAAAATGTATAATATTTGTGGGACACCCTGTATTACTATATGAGAAATAAATGACATCAGATAAATGTCAATCAAAACAAGAATTTTAACCCGATCACAAGTAGGGCATGCGTACAGTGCAGGTTTATATCGTCACTCAGATTAAATAAAATTATATGACACTCTGTTAAACAGTCCCTCCATTTTGCTGTTGCACTGGAATCTAACGGCACAACTCCATTATCGAAAACATCCGAAGTTTAGAAAAGTGCATTTTTACATTACATTTGTTAATGGATTATGGCAGTTTATACCTGAAACCCATGAGACGACTGAAAGTTATCATTCAGAAGCTATTGCCATGATGGATACATGATTCGCTTACATCTGGGAAATTAAGAACTTGTAAAATCAAGTTTTGGCAATTTGAAATCGTAAGTAATATGAAGGTGTCATTTTTCTACTTTTCTTAAAGAGAGACAGACACGTTTTGAGCAAAAATATCTGCACTCTAAAAAAAAATCTATTCAAAATTACAAGATATCTTGTTAGAGGCCTGAGGGACACTTAATAGAACAAGTCAAACAAATGCGAATGAATGGAAAACTTCAAAGGTCCCCAACAAACAAAACTGTGTTGAAAATATATGCTGCCAAAGGCATAGCAGACTTTACCTTGTTCGTAGGGGACATGGGGGGAATTTGGCTTTGAATTTTGACAATTGGACAAGTTCTATTAAGTGTCCCCTCGCACAAGATATCGTGTCATTGTAAGACCTATCATTATTTGAAAAAGATTTGAAAATTTGCAGGAAATAGCATTCAAGTGAAGGATAAGTCTGTAGAATTCTCATAATTAAGTTACCTTTTCCAGCTGTAGAATGAAGAAAAGGAAGGAAAACGGCAGTTCCAAGATACGAACCTCCATTCAATTAGTGTGGTAGTAGTGTTCCGAACGGACAGTAATGCACCAAAAATCTCAGAATTTTGTCCTTATTAGGGTGTTTCTGGTCTTATCATTTGCAGGTATGTAGGCTACCTGTACTTGTTACTACAGCCCAAAAATCTGATGTTGATATGATTTTCGCTTTGCTGATTAGCCAAATCATCGATAGTGTCTTTAAATACGAGAATTTTTTTAGAGTGAGTTAAAGGTGTTTTTCCCAGAAGCATCCGTATTTTCTGCCAATGTAGAGTGGTTCCATATAGATTGCACATAAAATAGACCCCTTACTTTTATTTGGCTATGACAGTTGCACATAAGATAGAACCCCTTACCTTTTTGCTACAGAAATGTCTTAAAGGACACTGGCCATTGGAAAAAATAGTGCGCCCTCAAGATTTTTCAAAATCGATATTTTTGTATGTGTAGCTTTTATATACAAGAGCCTCACCGAATGATTAAAGACCAAATCAGCTTCATTATGGGTAAACAGAACGATTTTATAATTTAACGTGCCGGCGACGTAAATTCAGCAGACGACGAAAATGGCTTTACACACGAACACCGCACTCCGAGATGTTTCCACCTAGCACACTGGTTGAACGGTCAAACCTTTGTGTTTTAATATCAGTGGACGAGTTAAAAATATTCATGTAATAATACATCTGTTGATTAAAGTTATGGAACCTTAAAAGTTGGCCGACCTGGATGCTTTATCCTCATATCAAGATCCCTATCTGTTTTTGGGTTGTTATTTTTATGTGTAAAATATATCTCTGTTCTTCCAAGGCCTAGACTATTCATTGAGAGCAAATTGGAAAATTTATTATTTTGTGAAAAGTGCCAGTGCCGCTTAAAAGGAAAACAAAAGGTTGATTTTTAATGTTTATATTCAAAATATAAAACATAGGCTGAATTTCCTATTTGGTCTACAGGAAATTATAAATTTCACAATTTTTGTACCAAAGAATATTCTGAGCTTAATGGTTTCAGATGAGGGATATTGTTGATGGAAGCTTTACTCAGTGCAAGATTCAGAATTTTCAAATTTGTAGGGACACCTGTTATGTAAATCGTTTGTTGCAACTTTAAAATAGCAAAAACGTGTAGATCGGGACTTCATTCCAGCACCTAAAAATTAACACCCAAAAGTAATGCCTTCTAGAAGGGCCCTAGTTTCCAGCTCAAAGTCTTGGTAATTCCAGCCTTTCCCTTCATTTTCAGTATTTGAATTATAATATAAGAAGTGCCTTAAGTTATTGTTTCTTTTTTAATGCATCTTCATAGCTCCTATGTAGTTCTTCTGGATCCTTATGGATTTTCATTCTTCTGTCGTTTTCGTCACCCGTTGTTCTTGTTACGCTGTTGTCGGTCTTCTTCATCTCCTGTTAAAAATATTAACGTTCAAAATCAATCAATCTATTAGGTTAATACTACAACTAGTCGAATCGATAATAACGAGGAATAACGTATCTGGGGTTTTAGGGGAGCAGCTGGTCAAATAATGAAAGTTTATCAAAACTGATATCAAGCCACTCGCACCAGTGTTTAATGTACATTCACGCTCTCTCTCTCTCTCGCAAACCAACTATTTTTTTATCCAAAACATATTAATTGTATATTTCCTTGCACATTGGTGTCTGATGTGGTTTACTTTCAGGACGTATTTCCAGCTACCGTTACATCCTGATCTCGTGCTATAACGTATGTCTGCTACACAACAGCCCTCTCGTTAAATGGAGAAGGACAGACCTTCGCAAGATATCACATTACATATATTGGATATTTACCTGAAGATGATGCCATAATTGGAAGTTACCATTAATATGCTTGTTATTGTAATCATGGTGTTATATTTAGGATTATTGCATGTTATTGATATCACCCAAATTCGGTCGGAGAACTCAGCTAAGACACGATTAAAAAAGATTCCTGTTTGCCTATGTATAGATGACTTTTGGCTGGAATTGTTTGCCACCAAAGACATCTAAATATTGGGTGCATATTTAGTCAGTATTGGTGCATTTTCTCACAACACAAAATTGGGCGCATCAAACCAATATTGAAGGCGTTTAGGGTGGTTTCTACACGAATATCGAACACACGAAGTATTGCACTGGGACGCACACGCTACATTCACTAACTATACTGTGGTTGGGTGTGACCTAAGAAACCTCGGAATATCCAATTTTGTCGGCGTTTGGGATACTTTTTATCACAAATTGGAATATATTAATGTTCGGGTTTTACTTTACGCTGGATGAGCAAGACAGGTAAGTTTTGTGAGCAAACATGGTTAAACTTGTTCAAGTTTACAAGTGGTTTTTGCTATATCACTCAGTGGAGCACGCCATATCATGGTTGGAACATATCCATAACACAGTATGCCGCAAAAAACAGTGAGAGAGAGAGAGAGAGAGATAGAGAGTTTAAAAAATATTACTTTATCTAAAAATTTATGTACAAATTAAGAATGTGATTAATTTTAAAAAAAGCCAAATTGAACGATGGGCGTAATGGTAAATTATATCATTTATTGCGATAAATTGTAGAAATAGCAAGATTGTATTTTGTATTGCTTTAAAAAACTGTCTGCACATCAATTATAATGATCAAGGATGTTATTCGTGTCTGGGTCGATGGTGTACCAGATTTGCTATACAATAGTTCTAAAAGATATCGAAAAGCATTAAAGAGGATGTTATCTTTAATGCAATTGATATGATTTCCTCCTTAGCTCACTTATTTCCCCAATCATTTTCCGCGTGATTTCCGTGTGCAGAAAATATCACACGCAACAAAACTGTTTGCCATGGTAAAAGTGGCCAATTATTACACTCCGAATACTATATAGCCGTTGTATTGATAGGTTTTGAACTTTCAGGTCGAAAAAGTTTGTGCTTATTTCTCACAAATAATAAAACCATGTATGTCTGATACTACTTATCCTTTATCACGATGTTTTTAAGATACCCGATGATTTTAATCATAAGTATTGTATGATTGTAAAGCGCGCCACGGGAATTATATATCAATAAATTATGACATGCGCAATGCGCAGATGCACCCACTTTTCTCTGTAATTATCGTTTATAAAGTATTGGATTCATTTGGTGAATAAAATGTATTTGTTATCGGAAAATGAAGGTATATGGTCATGGTGCTGCAATATTATTAGCTCACTAGATTGTATATAATTAAAATATGGATAAGAGAGAAATACTAAAACAGGCATCTTTTTAATGTGTATATCTTCTTAGGTGTTCTATGCCTAGGTTGTGAGAAACTGGCATATTTAACACTCAAAATCTAATGAAACAATGTGACCATATTTCAGGCATATGATTTGATGCTGTTTTATTTGTACGCAAGTAATTGAACAAACAATGTACAAAATGCTATAATAATTTGAGATCATAAAAAGTCGTTGGGATGACATATAAAGGTCCATGGCCGATCGCTAATAGCTCGTCCCAGAAGCCCAAGATTTTACCAGGAGTGATCAGAATATTGGTATCTGAAGAAAGCTCTATTTTCTCATTTACCCTGTGAATATTAGGGCCAAGAGTGTGGTTTGAAGTTATTTTGAGCGAAAAAGACCCCATTTTGTCGACCCAATATTAAGTTTACACAGTGCCTCTATGGGGACTTACAAATCCACGTATTTAGCTCTCACATCAAAACCGATGAAATATCGGCGCGAAAACTTTACAGATGGGGTTTTGGGGGAAGGCCAATTTCTATAAGATGAAAACTCCGGGGGCCACTTGTAGTACAAGGTGGATATGATGCGTGAACAAGGAAAACGCGTAAAAAAGGGTGTCTTTTGCAACAGACGATGTACGCGAGTACACTTGATAGGGTGTCAAAAACAGCAAAAGGTGGAACAAAAGGGGAGAGTTTTTTCGTAACACTGAAATGTTGATGTACGCGAGAATCAAAATCATCAAAAATTGTAATTTGGAAGTAAAGCAACGCGAGCAAAGCCAGATACTAAGGGAAATATTATCAAAACAATGCAATGCCTCGCTGTTTACGGTAAGCAAAAACGGCAAAAAGGACTTGTTTATGGTGCGCAAAAAAAAAAAAATGCCTGTTTAGGGTATGCTTTTCAGTCGGTGAAAATACGTGTTTAGGGTGCCTTTTGGAAGCATGTTACGGCATCATATCCACCTTTGAATACAACGGCCCCCCCCCGGGTGAAAAACTTTCATCCATAAATCGGGCCATCCCCTTTAAAATCGGCAACGGTGGTTTGAGAAAGCTGGCTTTCGAGGCTTTGTGAAGCAAAGCGGACTATAGGCCTAAGCTAATCTTACGTAAATATCTTCATTATTTGCAAACTAATAACATTCAAGAAGACTAACGATTATAAGGTAACCTTTAACTCTCGACCTCAAAAATGTCAAGCTTGTTATGTACACGGAAGCAATGTTTACCAGAGAAAATAATGTATAATTGATTAATGGTTACTATTTATCATAGCAAAGATCAACTTTACAACCAGAATGAAGAAATCGGTTTAACTAGGTTCTTCTTCCTGTTAAATAATTATATTACCGGTGTAGTTATTCTTGCCCACACTTGAACAATTAGGTGTTCAGTTCCGGCGGTAATAACTGCTATTGCCGACGAACAGTGAACAACAGATACTTTTAACAATGAGGCCTACTTACTTCTGACGCTTGAAGTGTCTTTATCGTTATTGATGTCTATGAAAATATGTTGGATAACTCAAGTTAGCTACACTCAATCAAGTATTTACTCGGTTCGAAATAGTACTAGTATTTAGGTATTTTTTCATGCAGTCTTGTTCCGTGCTTTCTGGTCGTTAGTGTTTAAACCAGGGCCGCCATTTAAAGCCTTGGATTTGTTGGTCTGCGCACAAAAGTTTGCAGCCCACACGGTAACATGTACAATAGCCATGATGCGTATGGAAAAATGAAAATAGCACAGGTTGATACGGATTGATGAAATATGGGGAATGAGACTTATAAATCGAGTCAAAATTCTTACATTTTGTCATGCGTCTGTCTCACATTGTCTTTAATACTGTACGCGGTCGCCGCGAATTCACCTCGTTGGGGCTTTGAAGTAAAATCTACATAATTGACAAGGCACTATATTTATCAGATTGGTAATTAATACTTGTCAGAAATTGAGAATGTTATAAGACAAAAAGTTCACCGACGCGCCTGCATGCAAAATCCAGAGCAAGAGAGAATCGTGTCGTTGCGAGCGGGTCGGAGATTCTGGCCCGAAATCATGTTCCAGGACCAGACCAGTCTTATGATTCATAAGGCACTATCAATATTTTTCTACTTCATCCACAACTGTTGTTATGATTGCAATCTCCAACTCTAAATTACAAATAAAATCATAAAGTCAAATTTGTTCCTGGAGTGGGAATCGAACCACGACCTTAAGATAACAAGACGAGCACCCACAAGGATCACAAGCCACGCAATCCGAGCCGGCAGGAAGTCGTTCTTTGTAATACTTCAATATAAATAAACGGACTAAAGAGCACACATAATAAGAATATAATAATAATAAGACCAACCATTCTTATATAGGATGACACACAAGAGTCCAATGCGCTGGAGAAAGAACACGAAAGAGAAATAAAGTGACATAGCAAATACAACCTAGATTCAAGGTTAGCATTTGACGGCAATTTCCATAAATGCGTCTTAACGATATGATTTGTAAACCTTGATAAAACAGTTTGCAGTCTTGACATGCAGTGGAAGATGATTCCATAAAGTAGGTGTGCAGAAACAGAGAAAGTACGCTGGCCATATGATTTTGTGTTGAAAGATTCAGTAACAAGTAATGATTGCAAGTTTGAACGAAGATTTCTAGAGGGTTTGTAAATGTGAAGAAGTTCTTGAAGGTAGAGAGGAGCACCAGCCATGAATACACTTGTATGGAGAAGACAGAACTGGAGATAACGAAGGAAGGGGAACAACCCCCGGATACTTCCCTTTCGTCCTTGCCTATACACCTGTCACCTTCCTCCACCCCCCTCGACTTATCTCTCTCCACACTTCTTGCGTTTCTTATTCCCTCCCACGCTTTTCACCTAAGTTCTCCTTCTCGTTGCTCCTTTTCATTGCTGTCATCCTACCTTTCCTCCCTTTTCACTATACCCCATCTTTGTCTCCTCCAGTTCTCTCCCGGTCCTCAATCCCCCCCATTCTCACTCCATAACAATTCCCTCCCACTCCTTGGTAGCCAGTGCAACTTGAAGGAACTGGAGAAATATGATCACGGGCTCGAGTAAGAGTTACAAGCCTTGCAGAAGAATTTTGTATGCGTGTAATTGCGATTTAGAGGTCAGGGAAGTCCCTGAAGGAGGCTGTTAAAGTATCAAGGCGACATGTAGCAAAAAGCATGGAACTAGCTTTTCGGGTGGTTTGCTGACTAGAAACTTGCGAACTTGACCGATCTGTGAAGAGCACAAGTGATGCAGAGCGACATATGTTGTTAAGATGGATATCCAGCTGAAGGTTATTTCAACGAATTACACCAAGATTAGCTGTGGGGACACAGAATACGATTTGAGAATCCCCAATGAAAACAGGTGGTAAAGATAATGATTCTTATAGCGTGATTGTAATGTAGAAGGACTTCCGTCTTGTCTTCATTGAGTTTAGTTTGTTTGCCGTAGACCATGCCTGGGTCTTTGATGCATCGTCAAGTTGGGAATAACAGATGCACGCTGATCTTCTGTCAAAACAAAAATGTTGGTGTGTCATCTGCAAACTTCATTTATTATGCCATGAGCTGCTATTATGTCCTCAAGAGCAGATGTATAATAATGAAGGACAATGGGCCAAAACAGAGCCTGGTGGCACTCCGTCATCAAGATCATGGGGTGAAGACAATGTCATCATTTATAACAACAGACTGTGAGCGATGTTTAAAATAAGATTCAAAACAAGCTAAAGAAGAACAGTTATTCCAAATCGTTCAGACAGACGGTTCATGAATAGCGCCCTATGAGACGAATTGAAATTATATTAGCTCATGGAGCATGATTCGGGCCAAAATCTCCAAGAAATCTGTTGCGAGCTCTCTGCTACATACTACATGATGTCGTTTGATTTAAGACTTGCAGCTAGGAAATAATCCTTTTTGCTTATTCTGAATAAGGACTGCTGTATTACCGAATTCTCAAGATTCTCAAAGGGCATAAGAAACCAGAGTGTAATGCTTTTGTGATGAATGAGTGTACAGTTGGAAGACAGTCTCTTTCTTAGCGTTGTTTTGTTTCTATTCTCAGGCGTCTATTCTCTTTTTCTTAATGTTGGGAATTTGGGGTTAAGAAGGGAAGCCATATGTCTAGCAGTATTTTAATTTTACGCAAAAAAGTGATTGTTTTTTGTACGAAACAAGACTGACAAAGAAGTTCTGATTTTCTCAAAGTGAAAAATATTATATCCTAAAATGTTAAAAACTCCACCTTTAAACTTAAAAACAAGGAAAAACAACACAACTAAACACAACAAAAAAGAGACGAGATTTTGACACGAAGAAGTTTGATGAAAAATATACTTTCTCTCTATGAAAACAGGCAAAATAAGATTGCGTACCAAACGAAACGGTCTCATTTTCTTGAGTAACTATATGCAATTAAAGAAAACACGAATTAAAAAAAAAATAAAGCAATGTCAAATATATAAAACAAACAAACAACGTCAACGCCAACAAAAAGCAGAAAAACAAACAAACAAAACAAAATAAATCGAAAATTTACTACTATGTTTCAGCAAGTGTGGCGTTGTTGTTAATTGCTTTAATATTCACTTCAGCACAAAAAATAAGTAATTGATAGAGTTATTAATCATACAAGATGAATGTAACTTGGCGTTTGAATATGCTTATGGCATAAAGCGGCAAAGAGTGCATTTTGTACCTCAACTAAAATGTGTTAGATAAATCACCATGATAACTGCAGGGCAGAATGACCTTCATACTGTTACATCACTTATAAAATCACATGCGAGCTCACAATGTAGGCTTATACATACACATGTTGTACAATATTTATATTTAGTCCTATATGTGTAGTCCAGTAATCAAATTATTATGAGAGCTAATTGAAGAACAGTACATTTTTAGTTTTAAAAGTATTTTCCATGTTTCTTGACTAAAGTATATAAGTTCATGCCTAATTACTTTGCGTTGGCTTAAGGGTTCAAATCAAAACAAAATGGGTTTCTTGAAGGTGTAATTTAGTCCCATTTCGAAGCTGACACCTTTCTAGAATTTAGACAGTAGTTTTGGTAAAGGCCAAACGATTTTGTATGACTAGTATGCAATTAGTTTTAATTTCTTAGAACCATAAAAAGAGCTTCTTTTTTAAGCATGCAACTTGAACGCTAACGACACGTGACGTCTAAACGCGTTTTTCGTTCTTACTGAACTTTCGGATGAGAAATTAGATTTATTTTGTTGCTGGCTCAATGTGATTACGCAGAAACAACACCAAAGTGCAACAGAGTCTAGTCAAAACCTTAGATCTGGTGTTACCCAATTTAAAATAATCCAACTTGTTTCACTGACTTCCGAAACATAACATGCATAAACCTGCAGTTGAATAAACCAAAATGTAAAGAACTATACAATTACCAGGTGAGTTCAATTGGGCACCTTACATATACATGCATGTAGGATACCCAAAATTTATTGGGTCTTAATTTCTGCGCACGAGTGCATTTGAGTCTTGGAACTATGCCCCAGATCGAGACTGTGTAGTTTGGCGAACCATCCTAGTCTATTTACCCCTTGGGCACTATATGAGCCCATTCGATTGGTTATTTACCATTATAGTGCTGTATAAATGGGGTTATGTATTTAGCCAATCAAAGACGTATAGTAATAGAAGTTTAAGGGTGCATACAGATATAGAAGGTCTATTTTGATTGGTTACTTAAAAGGGATTACCATGTTATATTATGTAATAAGCCAATCAGAGATACTGACTGAAAGACTAGTCCTCAGTGGGTTAAGAGCAGATAGAAAACAAGCCTCATCTTTGTAAGTGTCTGGCGAAGACAGAAGCGTGATGATTAAGAAGCATTTGAAATCTATAACCACGAATAGAAAACAGCCCTCATCATTTTGAGTGGTTGGCGAAGACAGAAACGAAATGATCCGTCTATTCAGTGGCAAAGGTCAAATAGTTTTACCTCGGCTTCGCGATTGACTTCAAATCATTTAGGAGATTGTGCATATTTTCTGTTCTGTTTATATCGAAATCAAAGCAATATGATTGCTGGAATATTTTGTATTCAACCAATTTTTCTATGATAAAAACTCTTCTAGAACACCCAAAATACTCCTTTGATAAAAAAATCTACATTGTGATTAAAGGACGACAAATTAAAATAAGAAGAAAATAAGAAGTAAAACCGAGAACGCAAATTAAACTTGAATGAAAAAGATCACAAATTCAAAAGAAATAGCTTGAGGGAATGTAGAGAAAAGGGAAACAAGGTATCCGAAAACGCGGTAAGTGTAATTTACATTCTACCTTCTACATTCTGAGACCTTCTGTTTTAGAGTAAGAATGTGGCGGTGATCACTCAGAATAACAAGATTGGCTCCAGCTACATTGGGCCACTCAGTTTCAGGATTGTGTTTGTTGTAAGTTGTGGTTAGGCATGTGGCTCTTGCATCTTGTATGACAACCACAATTAGCAAACTCAATCCCATATTGCACTGCGATTGGAAAATTGCACCTTGAGGTAATGCAATTACCCCTTGGTTAAATGTTAATATTTGAGCACTTTCTGACAAAAACAATGTTAGCAGTGGTACTTTTCAAGCTTTAACGTTGCTTGTGATCCCAGGCATTCCAACCACCTTAGTTCATATCTAGGCTTTGCTTGACATGTTTAATTCCCAATTAGTACCAATGCAATTAGTTATTAGCATATTACATTGCATTTTGGGATTTGTATGAAGAAATGACCTTTGGCAAGAAAGCAATCAATTAAAGCTCCCAAAGAAACAATCCGTTGTCACATTCCTTTTTTAACTCCCTGTGGTAGACTGCAGTTCTCTTTGCATGCTCTGCAACTAACAAAAATGTATGGCAAGTTAAGTGGGTCTGGTAGGCTGTAGAAGGGATGTTCACACAGCGCAGAAATAATACTAATAAGGGTTTAGGGCAATAGCACATTTTATTTTGTACGGTTGTGCAGTACAGCTTCTTATTTGTTAATTTTAAATGTTAATGTGTTAATTTCAAATTATATGACAAACACAACAACATTATTTTAGATTTGACTGGGCAGGACCAGCTCAAGACAGTCAAGTGAACTCGCCACATACCAACTCCAAAACAGAAGGTCCTAGAAGGTAGAATGTAGAATGCAAATTACACTAATGGCGTACAAAAATGGTCAATAAGATGTACAGTCAAAAGTGGCGAGTGATTACAAATATAAAATCTGGAATTTTAGGCCTATAAGTGGCGGCAAATATTATTACTTTTGCAAATAATCCTGGGTAACACAAGAACGTTTATATCTATAGTGTAATTTGAAATGCTATAGATGAAAAACAATATCTTTAGCGATTCTTTTTAGAATCATTAAATACCAATTACAGGCAATAGCGTGGGTCTAAAAACTCAATCAATCCAGCAGCCAGGTAGACGTGCACGATAATGAACATACACTTTGGAATCCAAATTGGATCTCAGTCTCCTGTTCATTACCATAGTAGAAGATATTCTACGATTGTTACCATGCGATAGTGTCCTTGAAATTGCGAGATATTAACGAGCTTCAGATCTTAATTATAATGTTCTGCCATGCACCTGAGTTAGGTACAAAACTGCATGACATTGTTGGACTTATACATGCATTTTAATGCCAATAAAACTAACATCGGCTTATTCTCACTAAATTGGTACCCATTTTAAAGGGACGTTTTGTGTTTATTAGTCTCCTTCCGCAACTAAAAAAATATTTATCATTTGAACCGTTAATTGGCCTTTTTGTTGCATGTGTGCCTAATCCTATGTGCAGTTGTTTCTGCAAGATATTCAAAATTGTGTATTTTCTGTTCGTGAATGGCCTATTATATGAGACACGGTGATCAAGCATTTGCTCGTGACATCTTCTTCTTATCGTGCTCGTGTCATAATAAATGCGCATCATCGGAATCATCTGAAGTGGGAGTAAACTTTTCAGAGTTATCTAATTAAGAAATAAAGGGTTTGTAGTGTCATTTATGGGCGAATAATGTGTCCGAGGTCAGAAAAACTAAATAATGGGCGAGGCGCAGCCGATTTCTGGCCGAGGATACATTATGAGCCCATAAATGACACTGCAAACCCATTATTTCTATTCTATTACCTAAAACAGCTTCATTAAATAGGAAAATGCATTGGCGACCCATTATTGCAGAATAATGGGCAGTAAACTGACCAATCAGAATGCTGCATTTTCAATAATGGGCAGCAGAGCTAATAGAATGAATCATAAACAAAGCAGGCGCAAAACATGAAAAGAAAGAGAGATATGACAAATAAGCGAACAGAAAAATACAGAAAATAAAAACAACTATTAAAGGCAGAAAGGCAGGAGAAAATAAAAAACTACGCCTCATATAAGTTCCCCATCAAACACAAAAACGATAAAACATTTCTTAATTTCAGAATGTTGTGTAAGACAATTGTTTATGTCGGGTGTCAGAAATGTTTCAAAAACATTTTAGATGCTAAAACTTAAAAAACGCTTTAAAGGTGCTTTTAGTCAATGTAATTTCAAGAAATAATTGCTTCCAAGCCTGTCTGCGACGCGACAATTAAACATTTTAATAACGTTTTTAAAAATACCAATGGAAAATATTTTAACAATGTTTTTTTCTAGGCAGGAATCAGCTTTGTAATTTATCAGACCCTGAGACCAATTTACCTAATTGGTCTCTGATTCTATAGGCAACCTTGGTTTGGCTGCTTTATTAATATATCACAGCGTACGGCACTTACTTAAATGAGGTCTTGCGTTTGATGTCATATTCCGTGCCCCAAGCTATTTTTGTTCGCCCCTCCAAAGTCTTACTACTAGCGTTAATCGCAAAATTAGATTGTATTTTGTGCTCCGGAAATTAAACAGTGAAGTTCGAAATTATTTTTCCAATATTGAGTTGGGGTTTCCTCTGCATTAAAGGAACATTTCGTGATTTATAGCCTCGTCCCACGAGTCATACCTCCACAGTTGAGACTGTTGTATCATCTGAACCGTTGACCTTCTCTGATCTTAGTTATGCGTGCGGACTAATCTTTCTCACCTGCAGATTCGATATCTTCTGCAAGGATTCGAAAGTTTATAGAAATTACAACACGATGACCATGGTCTTTTTTGTCCCGGAATACTTTTGATTTCCTCTAGCATATAGAGTGCACTATAAATAAAGCAGAAGGGACTTAAATTACGAAATGCACCTTTACCCTGAAATCTCGAGAACAGTTGTTGCAACCCATAAGAGTTTCTGATCGGTTGCCAAAAACGGCTTTAGATAGTTGTAGGACCACATTTTGCACTCATTTTAGAAAAAAAGGATTACAATATTGGCCAGTTATTCTTCTTACAAAGTCGAGTGCCCAGGTATAGAAGACGCTTATATATGTTCAACAGGACGTGTCTTCATGCTATGCATCTCTTATTCAATGTTCTTTCTCTAAATGTAAACAGAGTGATGAAAAATGAGTAAATCTTAATTCACTCGGAAAAGAGTGTAAACCACTCAAAAATAGTTGCATGTGTTGGTTAATCCATTCCAAAAAGAGAGAAATCACCGAACTTTCACTCCAAAAAGAGTGAGAGTGAACACCACTCTAAAATGTGTTGTCCTCCATTTAACTCTTTAAAGAGTGGCCATTCACTCGTTTTGAAGTGACACGTCCCCCTCCTGTTTGAGTGCACATTTCACTATTTTACTCGTTATTGATTTCTTCTTTTGAATGGGATTAACCAACACATGCAACTAGTTTTGAGTTGTTTATACTCTTTTTCGAGTGAATTAGATCCTCGTTGTTTCACTCTTTTTACATTTAGAGAGTAATAAGTTTTAAGATTTCGCATTTTTGACACGTTTTCTTGTAATTCAAAACTGATTATCGATAAATATGACGTGCCTCACGAATGCACCGCGCATTTCACATTCATGTCTTCGAGTATTTTTTCGCTAAAACACCTTGTTTTTGATGTTTTCATTTAAGGTGAAGACATTCTGTTCATATAATCTCATTTATTTTCAAAATAAAAATCTCTCAGCTTTTCATTGCGTTTTACATTTTTTGGGAAAATTTTGAACTAAATTTCAATTTGGGGAAGAATGCTTAAGTCGCAGTATTAAATTGCCATATACATGAAAAAAAAGACATAAGAAAAGGACCCTTCCTGAAATCACTTCCCACGGTTTGAAAAAACATTTGATGTTTACATTCTCTGTAAAAAAAACAGTAAAAACATGAAAGTTCCGGGAGGGGGGGAGGGGGGGGAGGTGGCAGTTGTGTCAATTTTCTTTCTTTCTGTAACAGAAAAGCAAGGTCTTCCCAGAATCCCTGAACAGAATATGTACAGTGTATCTTGCATGTTTTGCGGCCACTTTAAAAGCATTCAGACCGGGATTACAGGCATTGTCCTTTTCGTCTTGGAGTAAGATATGATCTGGCAAGTGAAAGATTGATTATCCGGGATTGACACATATACAATAGCATGGTCTGTGAGCTGAAGACAACTGCTTTTTCAAGTTTGGTAAATTGCCGGCAGTAGTGTCATCATCCTTGTTCCAGAAATTGCCACAAACTGCCACCCCCCGAACTCTCTGTTTTTACTGTTTTTATTACAACAGAATGTAAACGTCCAAAATTGTTTTCAAACTCGGTACGTTGGAAGTTGATTTTTCAGTAAGGGTCCTTTTCATTATGTCCAATTTTTTTTCACATGCCTTATGTCCTTTAAAGGTGCTTTTTCTGAAAGCCATACTTCTATAGTTTCCTCCTTGATATTTTAGAAGACATGCCGCAAAATATTCACATCAATTGTGGGCTGTAGTGCCCATATAAAGAATAGAGCAAATGGAAAATGTTAATGCATGTAAATAAGGGATTCGTATACTGACACAATAGAATCTTAAACGAGGTTCGCGTTTTTCATGGTTGTGGACAAAAAGAAAATACCTTACTTTTTTCCTATCTCTCCATTTATTGACCCGAGTCAAATCACGTCTGCGTAGATTTTCATTCAGATTTTTATTGTTAATTTGTCCATGCCGTGAGCCATGCAGCAACAATATAGCATGCTTAGCATGCGACATACTGTGCACCTTTAAGAAGACCATGCAATAATTACATGGCGAGGGGTCGGTAAGCTTGAGTCGTTAATGTTTATTTAACATAATCGTATTGTTTTTTAAGTGTATTTTTTTTATTTTTTGTCTGTTTGTGTTTTTGTGTTTTTAAATATTTTAAGAAACTCACTGGCAGAAAAAAATATGATATGCAGACACCATATAATGAACAGAAATTTAGGAACTATACATTCGAGATAAAGCCTAAATCTTGTTTTTTTTTGTCTTGGTGTTTATACAATCTCGAAATGAATGCATCTGGGTTTGTTTATGGTCTAAAATACGTATGCCACTTTTTAATCACAAGCTCCACAGGATAATGCGTAATACTACTCCCTTAAACATTCAGTTGCTGTCAACGATAACGCGCCTATGTACGTACGTAAACACTGCGTCACATTTGCCGTGCTTATTTCAATTAAAGGACCATGCCTATTATCACTCACCTTTTGTTTAAGGTACTTACCATTACAAATCGATTGATATTATAAGCCCCTGAGTGTATAAAAGAAATAATTAACGCCAGAATTCATTAATAAAAATTGATCCTCCTGGTTAAGATGGTGCAAAACCAAGGAGAAACCTTTTGAATAACTACTGCAACTTTTAGCCCTGAAAACAACAAATTTCCCCCTCTCTCAAAAGCACCTTAAATATTATTATGCAAATAATATTAAATTATGTCTATGTTAATTGCAAGGACAAAGACGAAAAGTTTAGATATGGCGACCGTAGGTGAGATAAGGCACCAAATTGGGTGGACTTTGCGCCCAAGACGGTGGTATAATTAACGATTCGCCGCGTGCGGGCAGGCTGCACCTTCTGATCATCACACCGACCATGCCAACCTGACGGAAACGAGATAGCAGTGAAAGTATTCAATTGAAAATTCATTTTGAAAAATAAGAGCAAGCAGGAGAATTGTGAGAGAGAGCGGAGAGAGAGGGAGAGAGAGGGAGAGGAGAGAGTAGAAAGAGAAAAAACATAGGCGAAATGCACATTTAAATGGTATTTGAAAATGCTAGCCGTTATCGGTGTATGGTAGAATAGCTATATGTTTTCAAAACTGATAAAAATATTAAGAACATGTCTCTAATAAATCTCCTACCTTTCAAAAAAAATGGTGCACGACACAAACAAAACCTGTCCAAAATATTCCATACACTTCTTGATTATTAAGACGTATCCTCTATAAGTTAATGCGTCACGAAGAGATTTTCTGAAGATAGAGTTCTCTAAATCTATACTTTATTGGTTGTAAAACATACCACATTTTAAGGCCTTTTGGACAAAATAGTGAATCAAAACAAACAAAAAACAAAAACAAATTGAAATTAATTTTTTACCCTAAATGTTGTCAAATTTGGATTGTCAACAATTTAGAAAAATTTGACAAAAAGGTCCAGTTTTTGGTGATAAAGAATGTCCACAAATGTCCACAGACCTTTTTTAGGGTGTTAATGTCACTTTTACAAAAGTCAATTTCTTCGAGCCCCCATCCAAATAAATCATACGTACGGCTCTGTTTATGACAAAAAGTACTAAGAAAATCTAAATATCTTTTAATTACATAAAACGGGTTTTGGCTTATTCGCGTCACCTGTGATTTATTTGTAGACATTCTAAATTCAAAACTCCGGTTTCGAAAAGAATAGGGCGCATTTTTCTGAAAATGTCTTCGCGTTTCTTTAAGGTTTGAAATCTATCTATCTATCTATGCACCATGTCCCATAGGACGTTGGCTCCTCGAACAAATTTAGACCATCTATTCCTATCTTGCGCTTTCCACTATGCCTTGTGGAAGGTGGTGCGCACAATGATGTCATCTTCCATCTCTCCTTGTCCTTCCCCTCAACTATCTAATGAAATATAAAACGAAAAAGGAAACATTGCAGCTCTTAATCTTATCATCAGTGTTTTGCTTTTGGTAACTTTACAAAAAAAATTTCTTCTCTCTTCATAAACGCGAAGAGCGGATTTCGACCTCTTTTTAGAGTAACTACAGGGCCCACTCTGGAAAGATTGAAACTTTAACGCGCCTTTCCAAGATTATTTTGGGGTCCAAATTTATAATCTGATAATTTAAAAAATGATAACATTAATTTTATCATTGGTTTAATTATCAAGAGTAAATTGTATCAAAATAATATTCTTCAAAAGGAGTGAAATTTCACTCTTTTCGGGTCGGACCGTCAGTGATATTTTTTCTGGCCCTTCTTGCTATCGCTTACTTGTCACTTAGAAAATATGCCTACCCTTTATTACATTAAAAAATGCATAAGTGTAAATTGAATGGTGTTGACTTGCCCTTAATGATTTGATAATAAAATGCATAATAATATCAAGAATTATAAAATGATCACAAGTCTTAACATTAAAGTCAGAGTCCGTGAGTATTTGTTCGAATCGTGGGAGAGGGCAACATCACCTTTTGTCTTAACCAACTATTTCCACACTTTATTCAATTCCATTATCATCCAATCAGCCACCCCAACAAATACCTGCTTTGAATGTGTTCTGCGTATCTGATAATCACTCGAGTGCAAACAATTGAAATCAACACCAATGAAAATGGTAATTTCGCCATTATTCGATCAAACATTTTGATTGGAGGAATACTCAATCACGATCAAATGTCATGACGCCCTGATACATGCTTTTTTTCTCTTCTAAATCTCGTAACTTATATTCAGAATGAACTGAAGAACATTGTAAGAAACGAAGACAACGAAGAATATTCATCGTCGGGCCAACACACCCTGCCAAGAATGTAATCTTTCTAACATTTTACATAGGCTCCAGGATTTTCAAGATTGGGGTTGTATACAGATGACGAAATTTTCGAGGCGTACAACATCAGAGGCGGTAGTGTTAGTGTCCGGGAGGGGTGTGTGTTCCCCCTCTCGTTCAAAAAGAGGAAGCGTGACATTTGCCCTCATGCTCAGACAACTTCTTATTTATGTGTATTTTTTTTTTGTTATAAGAAGTCATTTGCCTTGGCGCTCCAACACAAGTAGTACATATGGTCATGTTTTTTAAGTTGGGACCCAATGTGGCGTTGCATGTGCATTTTTTAGGCAACCTACATGATTTTACAGGTTTGATTCTATAACGTTTAAACGGTCCCTTTTAACCCCTATATAAGTAGATATATTCTGAGAGCATATATTCTGCAGATGTCAGAAACAATACAATTGACTTCATCATACATGGTGACTCATAAATATACAGTGGAACAAAGCAAAATAAGTTAAGAAAAGGTATTCAGTTTTATGGGTGTCACCCCCTAACCATACAGTGATGGATACAATTTTTTCACTTGTTTAAAGGTCCATGGCCCTATCGCTAATAGCCTCGTCCCCAGGGTCCCAGATTTTACCGGAGGTGGTCGACATTTTGATATCAGAAGAACAGCTACTATTTTCCTCATTTTACCATGTGAAAATCTTATGGCTTAAGGATGTTTGGTTTGGATTTATAAATGAAAATCTGCCCCATTTTGGTCGACCAATAATAATTTTACACAGTAATCTATGGGGATTACAAAATCACTTTTTTTTTGCTCCACTGAATACGGGTTAAATATCGGCGCGAAACGTTAACAGATGGGTTTTTGGGGTGAAGCATTCTAATCAAATGAAAATTGATAAGACGTAAATCGGGCCATCCCCCTTTAATAATCTTAACAAAATTGCCCACCAAGCCATGTACAACTTTTATCGGACAAATACTTCCATTACACAGATCAGGGTGGTCCAATTAATGCGATATTTCTTCTATTCCTCCCTATATCTGATACTGAATAGACATATTTCATGATATTGAGCATGTGTACAATATGTAAAAACAGCAAATCAACCAATTATGAAAGTAGAAGGAATTCGGCACGCGTTTTCGTGAAAATTGCCTTTTTGATCAAAATGGAGCAGAGGGCGCTTTTTCAGATTGTCGCAAACATTTTTGTTTTCTAAATTTTAGTTTAACTGAAGTAAAGAGGATCACAACCTAGACCTACCTATGATAGATATTTGAACCTAATATCATGCTTTGTTTGCCCGTAGCACCCATTTGTAGCATTGTGCTCCTCCCCACATGATCCACCCCTGACTTTTTACGCTTAATGATTTTAACAGTAATAGTACAAACTACAATCATATTTTTTGCTTCATAAATTGGAAGGCCAATGTCCAATGAAAAAACTTATACCAAAACAAGCTCTGCCCTCATATAAAAATTAACAAAACTACACTGTTTAAAATTTCCGTAAAATAAGAGAAGAAACAGAGTTTCCGTAAATTACGGACAAAATCTGTTAGAAACAATAAAAATACAAAAGAACAAAAAACATAAAAAAATAGTTAAAAATGTTAAGTTACGGAATATTTCAAATATTTCTGGCAGCATATTTCCGGACTTTTTTTGGTTCCGTAATTTAAACGGAAGTAAAATCTGTTAATATACATATTTTTTCCATAATATTGAGACATTTCTGTAAAAATTACTGTCATGTTTGGTCCGTTAATGACAGAAATTCTGTAAATTGACCCTAAAATGACTGGGAAATACTTGCTGCCAGAAATTTCCGTTAAAGTTACGGAAATTTTTTTAACAGTTACAAGCATGTAAAAAGTTTTGGGAACTCTAAGATGCAACAAATCCACCCTTTTTAGGTGCCCACCTTAAAAAACCAGGACCACTATGGTGATTGCCTCAGATTTGGATAGAACAGCTAAAAATTCCAAATGGTCAATCATTTTCGAAAAAAATTGCCAATCGTTCCACTCATTTTCAATAGGAATGATATTTTGGACTAATACTTAAATCGGGTCTTTAATGGCATAATTTAATTACATGTTTGTTGACATTGAAATATGTCCTGTGTTCTTGGGTGATTTGGTTGCTGACTGTATATTATTTTTTCAATGTGTCATTTTGCTTTGTTTAAGGGGTTTGACATCATGTTTGGTCTTATTGGCCTTTCAGTCAAACTCCTTCATTAAGTTGTTCTGCTTTGTATTGTGTGTTTTATGATATGGATTTTTTATGGAAAAAATTGACAGTTGAGGAAGTGAAGTCATAGGTTGAGTAAAATCGTAGTTATAAAGTGAAGTAAGTAAATCTTAGGCATTGTTGGGTGAGATTACTTAAATTGACTGGATTTTACTCAACATTGAAGGGTGAACCCGTTAATAGTGTTTTTCAGAAAGTTAGTATAGAGGCTATTCCATGGAAATTGAGCCCATCCACGAATTACTAGTGAAAACATTTTTTTCACAAATGACCATTCAGAGACCCGTTGGCGATCAGGCACACCCGTTCTATTTTCCCTTGTACTAGAAGAAGAATCGCATAAATTCAATTGCTTACAATATTCGATTTTTTGATGTAGGCTATTGTGTTATTTTTAGTTCCCATTGACTTTATACCGTGTTCAGTGGATGGTGTTAATTTAATTGTCTAAAATCCGAACAAAACTAAAATCGCTCTTTTTAAAATAAAACAGAATGGCGTATTTCTTTTCATCTGTTGTTAATTAGGTGGTCGTACACTGAGTACAATGTAAAAAATCTCATCCTTGTACAGATTGAGGGCGCCTGCACCCTTACATTTTCTTTCTCAGAATTGCAGCGTTTAAATTGTAGTTATTGTTGCTCCTTATTATATTTAGATCTACCTGCTTGTGAAGTGTTTGTATATATTATAGGTGGTCAGCATGTAATGATTAACGTACAAATGGACGTGTACAGGATCGGATTGCGCATACATGAAGGACATAGCTGCAGAGAGCGGGATATAAGATATGGATGGATGTCGTAAAATGGGGGAGTTAGACCTTTGGGAGAGGTCATTATTTTACGCCGGGGTGGGGGAGTAAAGGAATTCAACATTTTTTCGCCCCGAAAAATTCGCATTCCCCCTTCCGCGTCCATTCAAAAATCTGGCAACCACACCGATTTAATTGTAATTTCTCCATAAAAATTAATGTTTCCTACTCTCTCCTTCTTGAAATTTTTCAGTATCCCCTATAGCTCTCAAGCCATTTTTATTATGTTCCCTCAAATTTCTACATTCCCCTGGCATAAATAATTGCCCTTCCCTTACGATTGAGTGATGCTTGTCCACGAGAAAAGGGGACACGTCTGCCTTATTGAAAGTAGTAGGCCTATCTATACAGCCAAATTGAACTAAATGCGAAGAAAAATAGAATTCAGACCAGTGCCCCACCCCAAACCCCATTTTCAATTCGTTAGGTCCATCGCGCGGGGTCATTTGTATTCAGATGATGGAACATCTATCTTTCGTGCCCTGGTTACCCTTGTTAGAGTTTATAAGACAGGACATTTGTTAGAAAGTTAGGAAAATCTTATGGGCTAGCAGAAATTAAAAAAAAGTACAATTCTTTCCTTTTTGCTGTTGACAAATTTAAAGGTCAAACAGGGAACTCTTCAACATGTAAGATTTGAACCATACCTGAACCACCGTACAAATAATATGGAATTATGTATCTAGGTTTTGTTTTTTTTCTAAATGTGAAAACCAAAATTAGCAAACATAAAAATACGTTAAAGTTGATCAAAATCTGTAAATGAGTATTCCAAAAATGCTTTTGAAGAAAAAATACATTATTTTGAAAGATTTTGTTTTTGATTAGGGTTGGAAAGTTAGGTAACGTGAAATGTTGTAAACCAAATCCAGCGACGACCTATGCAAAATAGTAGTAATGATTACACTCAAGAAATAGTGCAATTTCATACTATTCACTTTGGGCAAAATCCTTTTTTTAAAAATTTGGAATTGCATTTAATGTGTGATAGTTTGTTAATACTGGAGGTTAATGAATTAACACAAGTGTATTGTACAAAAAGACCAAAACAAAACAATCAGTAAAACGAGAAAAAAAAAATAGAATTCCACTGAGTTTGCTTTTTTGAAAGTGTTAAATAATAAGACAAATAACAATTCATCATTGGTTTAGCGTGTATATTTTTCGTTACTAGCCAACATACACGGGTTCTGACCTAATTCTTCCTTGGCAAAAATCAAGTACGTATGAAAGTATTTTGTTTGTTTTTGGTTTTGTGTTTATTTTGGTTATTGTATTTTTTAAATTTGTCGTTGTACATTCGGTTTTTACATTTATTATTTTGAGTATTAGTTTTGTGTTATTTGTTTTTGGGGTTATTGCTTTGATGCTTATTTTTTCAGTAGAGGAAGCATTTACAGAGTATGGGTGAAGCTGTGCGAAATAGAAAATGCGCAAGTGCAGTTGTCCTTATGTGCATATCCAAGAATACCAAGACAGCGTTAGTTGCAGAACAGGTAATCTATAAATGAGAATTCACATGTTTAGTAGCAATTGATATCGTGGTTGCAAGTTTAGCAGCATTTTTCTAATATGTGATAAAATGTATGCATGTCAAAAGCATCAACGGAATATTTAGTTCTTTATTTAACAATGTCGGAGGTTGCTAAGGAAGTTAAAGACAAAAAAACCCAACCTATACACTTTCTCTTAAAAACATGTTTGAATCTTTGTAGCTAAATATTGTTTAAAGGCTGACTCAGAGATTTTGAAATCAATATTTTTTTTGTTGTTATTATAAAAATAGTCAAGTGGAACTAAAGATAATCATCTATAAAAATATTCCAATTCCAAAGTTGAGAATGAGCTGATTTTTCGGTTCCAGCAGTAACAGTTTATTGTGTAGATACAGTCCATAGGATACTGGTAAAACAAAAAATTACAAGATCCGGAAATTTTATAACAAAGGTGTGATTGTCTAAATTTTCTATATGAAGGAATTTTAGCTATTTCACACATCAGTGATTATAATGAAAAGCATTACTGTATGCAAAAAAAACAATTGTTTTAAAATTGATGGCGGCACCTCATCGGAAAATCTCTGAGGCCGCCTTCCTAAAAAAAAAAAAAAAAAACAATTAAGTATGTGACAGCAAGTGTTAGAAATTGAGGCACAAGTGTTAGAAAATTTGGACATAAGACCTAAACACTTCTTTGAACCACGTGCTAAACCCTTTGCAATGTAATGTATGTCGTAATTTCTCAAATGTTTCAGAGGGGCCGCCGAGGATGCATTCACAAAGAAGTCCCATCATTCCCTTGATGGCTTGAAGATCACGAAGCATCCGGATGGCTTGGGGTTTTACTGGGCTCGCGGCTCTACTACCGCGTTGACACAGACGATATAAATTGAATCACTAATTTCACGCTCTTATTGGGCAATTGGAGACAAAGGTCGAGCTCCTAAAAGCGGGGAAGAGTTTTCACCGGAGGTTCGTGATAGGGTATTTTGTAAATCAAAGGCGTGATTTTCAGAGTAGTAAAATTAGATATTTAATTGTTAAAAAATGATATAATGTGTCTTCGAAAACTTTCCGGGTTAAATAACTTTCCTATAGTGTTTTTTTTTTTAACTGTTCTGGAGAATTTTTTATTTGAAAATATCGGCCTCTTGCCATAGTTGGCAAATTACATTACTAAAACCTCGTTGTCGCAGCAAACATCTGATTTCCGTCGGGTCTATTGCATTACCTTTCCATGTCCTTTTTTGTTTCGAGGCGGGATCTTTTCCATTCATACACTGTAAGAAATTAATGTAAATGTACATGACTGATGGTAAAAATACCATATAATTCTTATTTTCAATGTGAAAATAGACATGTTACAAATAATGATTGCCTAAAATACAACGGACAAGGCATGATTATACTTTGCCAGAAACGATGAATGTCATAATGGAAAAAATCATTGTAAGTATGATTTTACACTGTTGTAAAATCTTTACGGTACTTGAATTGGCCTTTCGGATGGGAATCCGATGCCAGCTCAATTTAACCGTCAATTCCGTCTACCCCTCATACTTACCGATTTTTTTTTTTATAATGTGCCTTGCTCTTGTCCGCTCTTACTTTATGCCGAAAACTAATCTGTTAATGATGTCATCTTTCGTTTTGACAATACAAGAAACATCTGTGAAATTACGGTATTTCGGCCCAGTCATGCAACTTTACAGTGATTACCAGTGTAGAGTTTTAGAGTTTTAAATGATATGTCCCTATCCCTAGCAATGCACCATTTTAAAGTATTTTTTAATTGTTCGTTTGTGTATTTCACTTTTCGTTGTTGAGGCAGCCAGATTATTACCACGGCAAAGTCATTCCTCAGCACAACCATTTTAAAATCGGAAGAGAAAAAAACATCGCAGTGAAACAAAGTGTCAAACGTGAAAGTGAAGCTGTGGGTAAGAAAAACAATTGGTTTGGTTTTTTTTTATATAGTATAAGGTGAAAATTGCTCTGTTTTTGTCGGACGGAAGATTGGTATTTAAGGTAACGGTTTCCAAATGTGTTTACAACATCAGAAAACTCAGTTTTATAATGCATCTTTAGTAAATATATTTTGGGAATAGGGCAAAAAATCATCACACATAAATGGTTTTGCCTGTTTGTTAGCAAAAATACAGCCTTTCGGAGCCTCCATGTTCAAACAAACATATCCGCGAAAGGGTGCACGCTGGGATATCAACAGGTTTTGAAATATTTTGTTCTGACTCTGTAGTTCAATTAACCAAAAAAGAGCTTCATCCTTCTTCGCGTGTGCTTCTGTTAATGCTATCTACTAAAATGCTTTGAGGGGACCAGACATGAGACTTCTGGTACTATTTTTACCACATCTAAAACCAAACGTTGCTGCTACACACCGCCGTCGCCCAAACCCAAGCCCCACCCCCCACCACCACCACCAACCACCTCCACCACCACAACACCATCACCCACTAACCCACACTGTCCCACCCCCACCACCACCACCACACCACACCACCACACACCCACCGTCACCAACCTCCACTACCACCCCAACACCCACCACCGACACCCCACCACCACTCACAGCGGTTTGACCCATGCAAATTGTCTCTTTTAGTTTAGGAGCAATTTTTAAACAATGGCTGAACCAATTTGACAAATTGCTATAAGTAGGGAATGCAAGAGCTATTACCTCGCAAAAAATCAGAAAAACCATTGCGGGAACTTGCATATAGGCCTGCCAAAGTATGTTATAGCGCCCTCTAAGCCTATTTCCCAGAGAAAGACGTGTTAAAACTAGATTTATGAAAAAATTCATTTGCCCGCAATGCAATTTCATCAAATTCACCAGAAATATAGTTTTGCATAAATACTCCCATAATCGTGGCTCAAAATGTGTCGCGTTGATATTTTTGTTTTATTCTCGTTTTGTCATAATAAATGAGATTTCAAAACAGCTGGCACAACAAACACACCACCACACCCCACATGACACCCACCACCACACACTTACCACCGCACCACCAGCACCCACCACAGCCACCACCAACAACCACCACCGAGGCAAACTACTGCTACTGACCACCTACCACACCATCATGGCCACACCAGCAACAGCACCACCAGGCACCCGCACCAGCATATGCACCAGCCACCACCAACACCACTACCCTTCACTACTACTACTGATGCTACTACTGCTGCTGCTGCGCTGCTTGCGGGCTGCTGCTGCTGCTGCTGTGCTTACTACGACTACTACTACGACTTACTTACTCACTACTAATACTACTACTACTACTACTATACTACTACTACTACTACTATTACTACTACTACACTACTTATACTGATACTGCTACGGCTACGCTACTGTGCTGCTGCTGCGGCTGGCGCTGCTACTTACTACTACTACTACTACCACTACCACTACTATACCAAGTAGAATGCTCTTACAGACTAATGATGTTCTGCTGTAAATGTAATTCGTGTACTTACGTTTTGCAATACTGTACTTTTGTATTTAGTTCTACTTTATTCATTATTGATTGTCTTTGGATCTTTGGTTGGGAATTTGTAGGAATAACAAGCAATGTGAAGGGAATTAATTATTTAACGACAGTACAAGGGAATGCAAATCCAACGGATGTTCTCTTTGCCAATTGTTCAAAAGAAAAAGAAAGTTAATAATTGGTAAGTTGATTTTTTAGTTTACGTAGGTTTACTAAACGCCCAAAATAGTTGCAAAGGCACTCAACGCAAGAGTAACCATGAATACCTCAAGGTCATACCCCAACTCCACTCATCTGTTCGTAGCACCAATGTACTCGGTTCATTACTTCAATACCGCTTAGACGGTATACCGTCGGGTTTAGTTTAAATGACCTTGAATGTTCAAGATTGGGTCATATGGCCAATGTCTTCTTCGATACGCTCACTGCTTCATGCATTAGACGCCAAATGACACCTGGACATTCTTTGACCCACTGGATACTGGCAGGTGTATTCGTATCATGTCTACCCTTCACTCTTCACTATGCTACGGAGAGAGGGGGGGGGGGGGGAACACAAAAAAAGAAGGGACGTCCAGTCAGCGGACAAGTGCCAATATTACCTTTTCTGGTTCAGATACACGCCTCTCTATGGTCATATACGCGTGAAACGATTTTTACTAAATTGTATCAATGCTGTCTTTGCTATGCTACATGTCTCAGACTCGGAATCCGTAAGAGTCAAAATATTGCAGTTCTAGACTAAGCGTGTAAGATTGGACTGTGGACGCTGGCGTGGTATTCGGTACCATGAAAGTTACACTCAATGCATCCAGTCGTCTGATTGGCTCATTATAGGACACAGATTGAGATGAAGCTCTCAGAAGCCAATCAAAAGGAGCTTCTGTATCTCTGTGCAAACAACACCATAATTATTCTGACAGTATTCCTGATTTGCTCTTTACATATAGTACTATCTTTCAAGTAACCAATCGAATAAGTGCTTAGATGCCGATAGATAGGCAGGTTGTGCCCAGGAGGTTAACAGAACCAAGTGTAGCTCAAATTCTATTGTATAATACCTAAAGTCTAAGAAATGGTTGTTTGGCGTAACCCGAGCTACCTATTTCTGAAAAAGCAGTAAATGTATAGAAATGATACCGGACCATAATTTGGATTTGTGCATGACGATAACCCATAACTTGCTGCGTAAACCCCCATTTCTATTCAATCTACCGTTTTTTAGAAGAAGTCTAACACATGGATTCACCGACCTATATGAAATACAGCTAAAATGAACAATTATGAAAACATTAAAAAAAAAAAAAAAACAGTGGTTTTATATTAATCTCAGCAATGCACGGTAACATATTGCATCTCTTGCATATAGGTCGCTGGATACCCTTTACTTTTGTTTTCTTCTAAAAACTTGGTGATTGAATAGAAAAGAGGTAAGGAAAAAGCTGGTTTGGTTCTAACAAAGATGTTAGGTCACAGCTTCCCAAACGACATTTCTTGCATGGCTTCTGCCCACCTCAATTTTTCAAATAAATGATGAAATATTACGGTAAAAGTTAGTTGAACTCGCATAAGAAGCTCGAGGTTTATTATTCGTCAATGAGGAAAGGTCAACTAAATCGAGGAGGTGATAAAACCTATAATATTTTCAACCGATGGAAAATAACAATGGCTCTGAATTTCCAGAGAATCTGAAGGCTTTGTCCTTTGAATGGACGGGAGATTTATGAACACCAGTAGCGCCTTATGGCTGGAGTCATGTGTATGGTGTACATCAATGCGTCACAGGGGAAGAAATTGAATGCCATGAATTATGGTTTGAAAAGCGACTTTCTGATTCCATTCAACGTTCAAGTGCACGGGGTTTGCATCTGATGCGATGGTCTACAATACGAGTTTCCTATCAACATGAGTTGTATATTACTTCTTTAAAAAATGTCACCTCCTTGCACTTAAAACTTACGTTGAAAAGATGGATAAAGCCATTGTGTAATTACACAGGGTTTCAAACCATATGAAGACCCCAGACAAGTACGAGTACCGATACGTGCTGCCTGAGATACCTGACGCAGACGGAAATTACCTTTCCGGGTCAGAGCGGATAGTGACGCCTACCATTGCTTTGTAGTCAGAGAATAAGGATGTGGAACACATGTATGAAATAGGTAAAAGTTTGTAATTAAAAAAAGGGAAGTAATGAAGAAAAATATAAATAAAAATTATCGAAAGTAAAATTGGAAGTATTTGAAGAAGCAAAATAGTATTCAAAACTGATCGAAAGTAATGACTTACTGCCCTGAATATGACGCTTAGTGTTCCATTGTTTCTTCTGGAAAATGGGAATTCTTTAATATAAAAAATAGTTTTTACATCTTAACACTAAATGTCAAAAAGTTTTTACGAGGATGGATAAAAGCTAGAGACTCTCTAAATAGTGTATGGCAAAGAGCTTCATCGGTCCGCGAGGTACTTCAGGACAAATTAAAATGCATAAATCTCTTAAAAATAGATTTAAAAAATGTCGTGTGAATTAGTTCAATTTCCTCGAACTGAACGAAAATTTTAAACATTGTTGGAACAATTGGTCCAATTTCATTAAAGACCCACTCATAGTGATTGACTAAATCAGAAAAAATCGAAAAGAATCAATTCCAAAATTCAGTTTTGCCATGTATGTACAAGTACAGGTATACGAACATACCCTGCAATCATAAGACAAGAACCACCTAATAAGGACAGAATCGGCAATTTTGTCATTACTGTCCGTTCGGACACTTACTACAACACGTAATTGACTGGGATCGTATCTTGGAACACTGCCGTTTTCTTCCTTTTCTGTCAATTCTTCAGTTGGAAAAAAGGTAACTTATGAGAATTCTACAGACTTATCCTTCACTTTGAAGGGCTATTCCATGCAAATTTCAAAATATTTTCAATCACTGAAGTGTTTTAATCAAAATTTTCTCAAAATTGTGGGAAAATTAGTCCAATTTCCTAAAAATGAATCAAAATTTTTCAGATTTACTAAATGCAAACAAAAAATGGAAAATTTGTGTAAATTTGACCCAAATCTGCCATCTATGAGTATTGCTAGGGTCCATTTTTTTTGGCAAATATTGCGTACAGATATGGGTCCTACTTCCAGGACGTTTAGAGGGAGTCATTAAACCACAATTGTCAGAGCCACGATTTACTTGTTTGCGGCCTGCAGTACTCGTGGATTCAACCGCTGTGGCCCCTGCGTCAAAAGGTTGGACAAACCCTTGTGTATGTATATATTTCACAATTGTTATGAACCCAATAAGTGGTATTATGAAGTCCAAATGAATCAGTTGGTATTATTGAATATTGTATTTTTAACAAGTATAATTTGAGTTTTGCACTGACGTTTATGTTATATGGATCAGATTTTTTTTAAATTTTTACCGTATTCTTCACAAAATATATATTGGCCAGTGTTGGGTGGTTCGAAAACAATATATCGCCCATCAGACTTGGACGATTATGCAAGAACGAAACCCAAGTATCAACGACGGAATTACTGAGATCAGGATGCAATTTCGCCCTTCTATATTCCTTTGGTGATCAGGAACATCGAATCGGGACCACGTTTGGACAGCGCCTTTTTAGTGAAGTATACACACATAAAGGACCCATATGACATAAATTTATTGGATTTTCACGGGATCGGAGTAACCGGCGTTTGGGGAATTTGCACATTGGTAAGCTTAGCAATTCAACTGATATGAAATAAAAGAAATAGATGACCGATGATTTGGACGCTGCACACAGAAAATATGCGATAAAAACAAAACAAGACATGGTATCATAGCTATAAAATTGGGTTGCCGTTTGAGGCTAAATTTAATTTTAAAAATACGCATATTGAATTATTTCTTCTAAAATAAGGGTTTGATTCACGCTCTGTATGAAGTGATCAATATCTTCTGTACATAGAATTTTAATAACAGTGTTATTGTTATTACTTATATATTTTCGGGGCTATAAGCAATACCGACCAGCGATGAGTATATGTACCGATATGTTCTTCCCGAGATACCAGAATACAAACGAACCTTGACCTTCAGAGTGATGGCAGCCCGGGGTGACGCCCATATTGCATTGCGCCCAAAAATTGCAGACTCAGATGACATCTATGAAATCGGTGAGCAGGCTATAGTAAGGTGGAACACAGAACCATATACAACCACAAACCTCGAAAATGACCCAACAACCCCATTCAAAGTTGATATGTGCATAGAACTGCCCTTTATGGTTTTGACACTTACTGCCCCATGGCAGGATTACACGGATGTTGTAGTGCAGTAACACCATCCTGACACCATCAGTTGCTCCTACTAAATAAGAGTAATCTGTGCCAACCAAAAGGATGACAGCAAAATTAGTCCGATGACCGCCAATCAGGGATTCAAAATACTGCAGACCTTACAAAAATTAAGACAGTGTTGGAAGTATGTGAGAACGAAATCCATAGTCAGGGAAAGGTAATCACAACCCAGATGATAATTAAAACTATCCTAATACTCCGAAATGTGGAAACAATCATGATAAAGGAATCATCCCTGATATTTAAAAAAAAATGTATATGCCTTGGTACTTTATTGCTTACTAAAGACTTGTGGATACGCCAAGAAGAAGAAGAATGGTGGTCTAGAATAGATTTAACGGTGTGTGATATTTTTACTGCTTCAGGTAGTCTAGCGGAATAAAGATCATGTACACTAGTCATTTTGTGTATGACCTTATTAACATAAGAACATACTGAGTGGTAAAAATATCCCATCGGTAAATCTATTATAGAACAGCGGCTTCAAAACCCAACCAAAGGTTGCTGGCTGGTTGCATTTGGTTCTTTCCAGTTGGAACTAGTTTCTATTGGTTCTGAACAATGAAATACGGTTTCCGTTATAAACCGATCGTCAACCACCGCGTCAGTGGCGGGATGTTTTGGAAGCCGTCCCTTTCCAGCCAAGTGTTACTTTGGCGCAGTAAAGGTAACCATATACAAGAAAATTGACTGTTTGATGCAGAAAAGATCTTTCTGACCAATCACAATAGGGTCTCTAAGATGACCGTGATTTCACTTCTCTTTTAAAGAGAGTGTCAATAGATTTATTGGAGCCGTTTGTGATGAAGTTAGACACTATCAGTGATTTATCCGAAAAGAGTGAAAATATTTGAAATTAGCAGGAATGAATAGTTACAAAAGTCAAGAATAAGTCTCTAGAATTCTCATAAGTTAATTTTTTGCAACTGAAGATGAAGAAGGAACAGAAAAGGAAGCAAACGGTAGTGTTCAAAGATAGGAATCTCCATTCAATTACGTGTTGTACTAAGTGTCCGAACGGAGAGTAATGACTAGAATTTCCTATTTTGCCCTTATTAGGCTGTTTCTGGTCCTATCTTTTGCAGGGTGTGTTAGGATACCTATACTTGTTACAAACATTCAAAAATTTAATTTTTGATGATTTTTTTCGATTTTCTGATTATCAAATCACTGATAGTGCCTTTAAGTTTGAAGTCCTGGCAGCGCGCAAGGATCTAGTTTGGGTTAAAGAAAATCGCAAAGGTTCCATATGTCTCCCTCCCTACGAATTCTGCAACCTTATCCTGTGGCTTTATTACGTTTAAGGCTGCAGAATTTTCGTCGTGCGTGAGGGGGCCATATGTACTCTTTCCGAAAACTCGTAGCACGTTCTTGTTGTATAACTCTACATTTATTCCTTTTATAGTCTGGGTTGCAGGGGGAACACATATTATACAATTAAGATTCGGAAGTGGGAGAACAAGGCTTCAGCCGATACGCAAGACCTTCTCAATCCAGCAGAATTTCGCCATTTCTCGTGTCCTTTTCAAGTGGTGACATCCTTGTCGGTGAGGTTGGGCAGAAACCATTTATGGAGTATTCTCATGACGACCCATTCGCTATCAACTTTGTTGGTTTTTCAACAGGATTTGGTAACACAGGCGTGTGGGAATTCTGTGATTTTGGTACGTAAAAAGCATACAATAAGTCATAATTACATAGTTATCCTGCCGCATATAGTGCTGAACAAAATGTTGAGTTGATGTCGATATGGTTTGATATAGAATAAATTAAAATAAAGAGATGGATAGTTAAGTCTTTTTAAGACAATCATCACTAATCTATGAAATCTCACGTGACATAGTATAATATGGTTCAGATCATAAGTCGGCCGTTCAATCCACAGGACCAAACGTGCCTCAAACAGTCAAGCCGTATAATCACCTGAAGGATCCACAGGGTTAAACATTGGAGGTGGACATTTTCCACATTTAATCAACATTTTTGGTTATGATTTTCTTTGCAGGATTTTGCAACCAATTACGAGACTCCAGATGCGTGATAAACTACAGATACGTGTTGCTGAGATACCCCCACACAAGCAGACGATCACATTCAGAGTTATGGCGGCAAGTGATGCGCACATTGCGCTGTCATCTGAAAACAGTGATTTGGAAAAAGGACTGTACGAATGGTATGAAGTTTATGTATTCAACTAAGTGGTCAAGGTCCCGTTGGTAGTCAAGGGTGGTGGTTCGTTCATAGAGACTTCAAAGGATGTTCTGAGGAGGAGGAACCCCTAACACACCTCGGTAGTGGCATTTACGCATTTAAGCCATCTTGAAAAAACAGCGCTATATGTGCAATATGCTATCACTTTCTATATTCATTGACAGTTTTGGAAATACTTTTATTGAACTCCTTGACCCAGAAAGCATTTATTTTGACACCAAATCATCTCCATAGGTTAAAGTCACAGGAGGAGTTTTTTTAGGATACGAATTTCTCTCAATTTGCCACTTGATCAGGTGTAGAATACACAGGTAAACGTCACCTTTTTCATTAAGCCTTGGTTCCATTTTCGGCCTTTTGATTTGAGAGGACATAGGTGACAGTTCTAAGTACATCTTTCTGTTAGGACCAAAAATAGGGAAAAAAAAATGTAATTTAGGCCATATTCTATAGAAATCACATTACATGATGATTGTGAACCAAAGTGAAAAGATTAACCTTGTAAATTTTTTCCCGAGATTTCCCGGAAAAGCATCACCACACATATGTACCGGTACGCAAAACAACCACCACACCGTCACCTTGATGTCATATACCCGTATGTTACCGGAATCAATGAGATTTTCTTTTTAACCATATCGTATCTTGTTATGTTCTGTTCTGTCTTGTTTTTCTATATTCCGTCGTGTTCCTGTCTGTTCCTGTTGGCTACAAAAAGTTCCACTCCACTGGATTGGGTCAACCTTAAAGATCAGTGATCTTAAGGTTTAATTTTGCAAAGGTCTAAAAATATTAAAATTGTTCTGAAAAATACTTTCTAAAATAATATTTTTGAAAACAGGAACCATCTTATTGCTTCTTCTTAGCGTATCCACACTTCATTAGTAATGGCTTGTGGTGGTGGTCATGATTGCTAGAACGGTATTATGGTTGTTTTCTATTTAGTGCTATTGGAAGATATTAAAAAACATTCGCGTACATTGAATACATGGTTTTTTTTTTTTTTTTTTTTTTTAACTTTCATTGTACGTAGTTCTTGGTGCTGGAGGGCATACATACTCGGGTCTTCGCCTGAGCAAACTAGGCCATACAGAAGGAGATGCACTGGAAACTACGGACCTTCTTAGCCCACAGAATTACAGAGACATTTTCATCTTTTGACCACGATGGTAACACTGGAGTGGAGGGCGGGTTGAAGAGCCGTTCTTGTCTATAAAGCACAGGCGACCCCATCCTATTAGATATATTAGGATTTTCGACCCAGGATTGGGAGCCACAGGACTGTGGGAATTTCCTGAATTTTGGTACGTGAAACTTGAAGACACGGTCAATTCAATTCTCAGGATGAGTAAAAATGGGACTCTGCCATTGTGCATCTTTAAGTAACATATCTCGGACCATGTGGCATCAGTGGAAAGCTTATTTATTGAGCTTAAATTTTACTTCACAGATCATTCACATCGGTTTTGGTTATAGACGAGCTACAGTCTTTTGCGTCAAGTAGCGGTTTCGCGCTCTGTCCACGGATTCACATAAAAATAATAAACGGCGTTTGGGCTAGTTGATGAGTGCAGAATAGACGCGATGGATTATACACACAAATTGCAGTCGCAAAGAACCCACTGATGCTCTCTTTACCCTACTACGTCCTCAATCATACAAATCATTGAAAAGTAAAGCAACTTGATAGTGATACATGTATCAGTTTCTGGGAAAAGAGGGAATGAAAAAATACCATGCGAAGAAAAGAAACAACTTCGGTGACAAATTTTTGAGGAGAGGAAAATGCTAAGTATTGTCTTTATTTGTTACCACTAAAATATGCACATCTTTGAAAAAAAAGTTAAAGTTTCAAATAAATCTACCATTATCATTATCATTATGTTTTACACTTAAAATAATGACTCATTATCATAAATATGGACAGTGAATCGCTCCGTTGACGGGCCAAACTGACTACTTGGTTCAAAGACTGTAGCTCGGCCCGGTAACGAAAGGATGGGAACGATTTTAGCATCGAATTAAAGCTAATAAAACACGCTGCGATGATTGACTACATTTATGATGAGATTATTTAAGAGAGAGATTATTATGAGATTAATAAAGTTCAAAATGGCGACGCAATCCGGGTCAAGTTTTACCACATCCTGATACGTCAGATGCCATACAAAGTATAAACTGTAACAAACTCCAAACCATGTTGTTTAGGAGACCTAAAGATTTGCAATAACGTCTGGGTAGAATCATGAAATCTGAACTGAAATACACGTATTGGTATAGCGACGATATACTGCATTTAGCTTACCAATCTTGAATTGAAACAAACAGAAAGGAACCAGAACAGCTACTAAATACATATCATCCCTTGACCGTCTAAAGCGTTAATAAAACATGATATAAAAGAATTGTTTAATTTGTTTTCTTTTCACAGGATTAGCTGCGGTGATGCCGCAAGATATCTGGTATATTTTTAAGCATGGACGTATTTGCTTTGGCGCTACACAAACATGTACCAAAAAAACCGGATAATCTGATCCTTGCCGCAATCGAGGAGCGTTTCCACAAAAAGTGATGTTGAAACCAAAGAATACACAGACCTGAGGAAGAATAGATTCTGACAAGAACAAAATGCAATATCAATAATTGGTAATTGGAAGGGTAAATCATAGATCAAGAGCAAAGCAAAGATGAACTCTGAATACAATGTAATATAATAAGAAACCTTGCCAAGAGGGAAAAGAATAATGTAACTTTCCAGTCGAAGATCCAGTGCTATGTCAGGCTAAAGCATACTCCTTCGAATATATCGGTAATTATATGCACTGTAGGTATACTCTTTGGCTTTATGCATTTGCTGATTGTTATTAGTCAGGTGTTTATCTGCCCAGTTGGCACAAAAAAGTTTTTCAAAATATACATTTTGTCATTTAGGTCTTGCTCTTTTGGTTAACTAGTGTACGTTGCTTGAAAAAAAAAAAAAAACACTGTAAAAATGGCTGAGATAGAAAGCCCGAAAGACGCCGCAAAACTCCCCAACCAAAAAGTTGCACTTTGTGGAGTTTTCAATGGGCATTCCGGGGCTTTGTACCGCGACACTTAAGGTACGTTCATACTACACTGCAATGTGCGTTGAGGTAAGTTGCAGTGCTCGAATTACGATCTCCGTCCAGTATACTGCATTGCGGTACTGAATGGCACCGAGTTAATTATTTGAACTGCAGCTGCAGCAGGTTACTTTGAGTTGCTGCGCACTGACGATATATCGACACTGCACTGCAGAGTGCAGCGAGGTATGAACGAACCTTAACACAGGTATACATAATCAATATCGAAAGTAGGCTTACTCCCTCATTCAGTTGGACACCTTGTGTGTAAAATTGATTACACACGGGTTTGCATTGTACGGGTGCTCCACACGTTTTTTTTACAAGCGAGGTGTTAAGGTGAAAGAGCAAAAAGAACCTAGGGCAAAAATTCATATTTCTAAAACTTTCAAATTATCGGGAATTTGGCACAATACTGATCTAAAAACATGCCGAGATATTTTTGTCATTCTCGAAATATGTGAATTTTAAGCTGTTAATTTGTGTAGGCACACGTCTTGTACCTAAGGAGGAAACTGTTTGTGCTGGAAAGAGATTACAACCCGCTATAATCCTGAGTCACGATGGGGCGGCATGTTACCAACAATTAAAGAAGGTGTGCGATGGAATATTTTTTAGAACTATAGCGATTATATGGTGTGTCTCACAAACGGTCACACCACGGCAGAACATGGAGAGAAGCGCCAAAAGCAGTTCAAATGTATTTTTTGCTAAGTTTATAGGGACCAGGGTGTCTAGTGGAAGAACCACGGGTATCACCTGGCATCCTGGGCAATGTGAGTTACTGAGGTCAAGATTCAAGATTCTTGATTTCCATAATATTGTACCTTATCATAACACAAACAAAAAACAACATAAAATACCACATAATAATAAGAAAGACAAAGTATGGAGGAACGTCAATAAGGGCCAAGTAGCCAGTGGGGACCGCGCACCCCTTGGACATAGCATAATTAACATGATAAACAATAATTGTAATTCTTCAGGGCTCCTTCCTCACCATAGAAAGCATTCAACGACAACAAAATGCACCACTCGGACAAAGTATAAAAGGAGGTGTGACGAGCGAGATTATGGTGCGGAACCCAAGAAAAATGATATGAAATATATTCTACACAAAAACAGCACAATGCTCCAGAGAAGGACTACAAATAATCACAAGGACCATGGGACCGCAGGTCCAGAAAAAAATTGGACAAACTGCAGAAAATTTTCAAAAGTAAGGAGTAAAAAAAAAAACACTACCTAAATTTATACAAAAAGGTTCAAATACAGACCCACATTGCACCAGAGGGTGTCAAAAATATGGGCCAGCTGTAACGGGACTTTGTGCTATATGTGCTTGTGATGTGCACTTCATGACATATTTGACAGAAAATTTGCCACTCTTTTGATGGTTCCCAGGCAGACATATTTTTTTTGTAGGCCTGCCTCCAGAGATTCATCATCAATTGACATAGAGTTCACAGTTCAAATAAGGGGATTAAATTTGTGAAATGCTTCAACAAAGTTATGAAATGGCACAAATTCTTCCTCCAGTCAACGGTGATGAATCTGTAAACACATAATCAACAAGATTGGTCAAAATTGGGCAAAGAATAGTAAATATTCTTCACGGGTGTTAAATTTTAAAATGCTTCACTTTAAACAAGAAACATTTTGGTGCTGGGCACCAATGTATGCCCCGCGCAATGGCAGAATTATTAAAAACATCCAAAAATAGCCAAGAATTGAGAGATAAATAACATTTTCCAAGCAAAAATTGCTTGTGTAAGTGACTTTGACTGAAAACTGATTATGTTATAAATAGTGGTATCGTAAGTGTTGATGTTGATTCAAAATCACTTATTCTTGTTCAAGTTAATGATCACTGTAGGACCTCAATAGTTGACCCTCAAAACTGATGTCAGCTGCCAAGAATTGTCAATATTTCTGAATATGCAATGATATAGTACCTAAGTATTAACCGGGCACTGTTGGCAGTTCGCCCAACTGGCTAGCTGTTATTTGACCCCACTTAAACACATGGAAATAGAACCTTGTACAGATCCCATATAAATTTGTATAAAAACACTGAAAATACAATCTATCTCACACTGTATCATCATTTTACTTTCACAAAAACTATCTTGTGTTTGCATAAATATTTATGTCATGTTCATCACAACCATTTTAGCACTGTTCATCATTTTCAATTGTCATGAAAAATTGTTATGACCAAGGCTCTGCATGCTTCAATACAGCAAAAACTCCATGGCTGTCAAGTTATTCAACATCTATAGCCCCGCGCTACGCGGCGGTGCAAAAGGAATGGCATCATTATCAATCTTGGAAAAAAAATAAAAAGGATCACTGGCTTATTGTTGGAAAGTTTCTCTTGGCCGCTAATTCCGTAGCAACGATGTATTCCTCATAAGGCCCCCCGTAAATGTTGCCCGACGGCTCAAAATTCAGCCCTTGAGCGATGTACACATATTGTGTTGTTAATTTCTTCAATTGCTCACCTCCACAGTATTATCCTCGTTTTGGGTTCAGAAAAAACTGCTGTAGTCTCTCTTCCAGATTTTGTTTGAGGCCGACCATGTTATTTACCAAATTCACTTTCACATTTCAGTGTCTAATGTGATCAGTAACCTGCACTCGTGTTATTGTCTAACATAAAAATTAAGTTACCCTTCCACTCGAGATTTTTTATCTTTGTTATTAATGACACAAAACTCCCCCTTTTTCCCTAACAAGTTATTGGTAGTTTCTTTTACGATTTTCCCTAGCTTTGTAGTATTAAAGGGGGCTGCGGGGTGACAACGCACAAAACTTGCATCAGAGATTAAACACAAAGGACGATTTCTGTGTATGGCAATTTTCTTGATGATATATTCCACAGTCACGTACTGTTTGATCATTTTGAGTATGATTTGGGTTTTGTAACAATGAATACTTTTCAAATTGAAGTCTACACACAAAAAACTGATGGACCTCTTCAAAGATGATTTCAATTACTTTCTACTCTTCACTGGGATATGGCAGATGGTGATTTGACCAATCCCATAATGCATTGCAACGTCCCTATACCGTACTGTACTAAAAAAATGTCAGTAATTATTTGGATAAAAAGTGTTCATAAAGTGTAGAACACAAGATATTTCATGCTCATGCTAAGAATTACCTAAGTACTAATTGCTTCGTGGGCTAAATGAGTGTAAAAGTCCAGGATTTAGGGCAAGAAAACCAGGATTTTTGTGGATCACATGACCTTATTTGGTGAAATGAAATGTCCCCAAAAGTGCCTGGTGGGATTGACTCATACACCTCTGGGGAGAGGTAAAACCTCTGAAAGGCTGAAGCAATTATTCTTAATGGTATTGACGTATCTGTAAAACGGTTTTTTATTTGAATATATCCACTTCAGATGTATCGTCGATGTAAAGTGCTAAAGCCTCATATCATAGATATGGCGTGTATGAAAAAGCACGTGTTGCATGGAACAAACTGAACATGACGTCAAATTGGCCGAGATGGCACACTGGCCCCCATTAACTGGGATATATGGACGCGCCACCATTCCTTTTTTTGTGGGCCAACAGATAGCTGGCAGGGACCACATTGCAATCACTGGCACCAAGATTAGGTGTTATTTTTCTTTAAGGGGGGGGGGGGGGGGTATGGGGTCTGAAAATGATATAAAAAGTTTAATTAAGAAAATGAGATAACTACAATGGCTAAATTGTGTAGCTTGTAATCTACAAAATGCGTGTTATTCGCTCCACAATCGGACATTCGGTTCCAGAGGTATTGCTGATCAAAGTGAAACAGTGTACGCAAATTGCCAAAAATGCATCATCTAATATATTTATCATGTGATAATGGAAAAATTTAAAGGGTTAGATTAAGATTTTTAAAAGATATTATTTAGACATGTTATGAACTATTTATTCTTTCCTATAATTTAAAGTAATTAAATGTCCTGGGTAGTGATTTTTTATATATTTTTATTGTTCCTCAACCCTGCAATATTTAAGAAAATTTATATAAAAAATTAATTAAAAAGTATAGTTTTGGTATTTTAAATATTTACTTGCTTTTTTGTTTGTTGGTTTTTAATTTTCTGCGAAATTTAAAAACATAATTCCATATTTCACATCCAAAGCGCCCTAAATGTTGCTAAATGTTTCAGGTCTATAACTAGTTTCGTTAAAATACCCAAACATCCAAAACGAAAACAAACGTAACTAGAGAACGCTACAGGCTATGAACATGAAATTTGGCACACATATTAAGCACATCTAGGGCTAGTGAACCATGAAGCCCGATTTTCAAAATTGTGTTCCAAATTCAAATTACGCCATGAAATTATGCGATTAGCCGATTGCCGGTTGCCATGACAACGGTATTAAAAATTCGGCTTCATGGTTCACTGCGTATTGACCCCCTGCACCTGTCAGCCAAGTTTCGTCACAGTAGCATGTTTAGTCATTTAGTTACATTCGTTCAAGTGTTTAGCCAATCAGAGGCCTTACGTGGTTACCATGGCAACCAGAGCAAAAATTGAAGTTGATTTTAAAACTTTGTGACATGGGCTACAATATGATGTATAACATGTATATACCACTATTTAGGAAAATTAAGAAAAATTGTTTCAAAGTTCACTGCTTCAGACCCCACCCCCCCCTTAACTAGACCATTTACAAATGTTGTACATAAAGCGCAATTTTAATTGGTATAAATCTATTTTGCAATATTCTTCAACGTTGTACCCGTATTGAAGTATTTATAGTGGTCTTAAATAATTCCACAGTTTCTGTTAACTCTATTTATTTTGTAATATTAAAAGTATCACGTTAAATGCGATAGAGGGAGAGAAATAAACAGAAAGAGAGAGAGAGACGAGCGAGTGAGTGAGTGAGAGAGAGAGAGAGAGAGAGAGCGAGTGAGTGACAGAGAGGGAGAGACGGGACGCCAAGAAGTGACACCTCGCCGTGTGGGAACGCGACCAATCTTCTACAGTCGCCGATTTAACATGTCCACTTGGCTTGTATCCTCTCTCCCGTTTGGAGCAGACTCATTGCCGACCACTTTCCAACTGCACACAACCACTCATGATGCGCACCAACATAAAATTTGAGTTGATTATGTATAGCGATAATGGTTTTCGATACCCTTATATCCTGGAATATTCATCAATTACTGTTAATTGCCCTTGACTTTGATCATGTGAATAAAATACCGATTTCTTCTTTAAAAAATCGCATTTTTGTCAATTTTGTTGGCACTTCTTATCGTATCAAACAAGTCTATATGTATTTAGATAGAATATAAACCTTCAATTTGATGTTAAAATATTTCATTTGAATGTTTTTAAGGAAATTAGAAAGGGAGGGGTTAAAATAGCTTCGAAGGACAAGGGTTAAAACATTTTGTAGCCTCCCTTTCAAGATTTGCTTCTGTTGTTTTGATGCGCTGTTTAACATTTTAAACGGAATTTCGAAACACTTTGAGCACTTTTCATTTTGTATAGCCCATTTTTGCTTGAGTCATCTATCCCAAATACAGGTACAACTTAACAGAACAGCTGCTGCTGCAGAATATCTTGACCTCATCATCACCATCACTCAGTGTCCCAAAAACTGAGTACGTGACCATTAATCCACCGCCATCCTTAGATGTCCTTAGAGGTACACGAACAGCAAATAAGCCATGTATCCCACTTTGAATTTGATCTATGATGGCCTCTAGCATCGGCGACCTCACTGGACGAAAGGCACTTGCGTTGGTTGCCTTTTGGAAACTGGAAAAGATCTGGAGAAGTTCATTCAACGGGTCGGTAGGGAAAGAATTCCAGCTGTACACCCATACGACCTTGTATATGACCTTGCACAAGAGTTTACCCGAAATGCTTTCGATGGTTCTAGGCAATATTGACCTGCTGATTCCAAATCTCGATGATGCCACGTTTTCATCCTTAAGTATTTTGGGGAAGGGGGGAAATTAAAAAGGATAAATATTTGAAATGTTTCATACGTTCATCTTGTCCTATACGGATTAAAAAAGTATAGTTTGCTATTCCTCGGATAATTACCTTTATATTTATGAGGGGTGAACCTATATGCATGATTCTAGCAGAACATATGACGTAGCGAAACTCAGTGCAATGCACGCGAGGATCAAGTAAATGGAGTGTATTTTCAGACCTTATTTCAGAGTGCATTGTATTGTGTTTCGCTACGTCATATGGTTCTGCTAGAATCATGCATATAGGCCCAACCATTCTAAATATATAATCGCCGCCGCTTGAAATTCTGAAATAAAGACTGAAAATACTTTAGTACTCGTTTCACTGGTATCCACGTAAACACAGTCCTCTGTGGTCCAGTGGTAAATCTCACGCCTAGATAGCGAGAGGACCGGTGTAGAATTATAATCCGCGGTACTCATAGCCCGGCTACAACGGTAAGGAATAGGGCACTCAATTCAGTTGACTCTTCACGCAACATTAGTTTCACGCTTTATTCCGTTATCGTCTATGGAGCCCGGACTGTGGCTCCCGGTGGACTATGTCTGCTTTCACTCCGGATTCGAGACCGTGTATTTTTCGTCTTTATTTATTCTATGCTCGCCAGTTTCTCCGAGCCTCTATAATAATAAATTTGCCTAATTACTCTCTCTGGTTGTATCATTTATTTGATCCTCGAGTGCATTGGATTGAGTTTCGCTACGTCATAGGTTCTGCTAGAATCATGCATGTAGGCCCATCCCTTCTGAATAGATAATTACCTTTAATACAATATAGGCTCCTCCCTATCTCAAAATGCTCAATGATGATAAAGTCGCATGCATCATCGAGATTTGAAATCAACAGGTCAATGTTGCTCAGAAAACACCAAAACAATAATGCAGAATCTAGTGCAAGGCCATATCGGTCATAGCCAATTGCAGGACTAAAGTCTATTTTTTCGTAAACATGAGAAAAGTCAGAATTCCGACTTTGGCCTAAAAGTGGAACCAATAGTGGCGGTGTAAGTGACAAATAGAAATGACACAAGAAGAACGCATTGTTGTTTACAAGCTTGTTTTTCCTGTATAAAATGCAGTACCAATCTTTATACAAAAATAAAATTTGGATTTTTCTAAAATTGACGAACATATTTAAATAAATATAAAGCTAGAAATGTCCCCATTACAAAATTATTACAATATGCGTATGAACTTTGTTTGAACTTAAGATCACGCTCCCTTACCTTTTCCTTGTGAACTACGTTTGTAAATAATAATAAATACTGATAAATGAAATTTATACATTACAAGGCCAAGGGAATTTGATTCTTATTTTCCTGTTAACTTGGGAAGGATGTCACACTCTTAATTGAAATTTGTCAAATTTCCCGTGTCATTTATTTTTGACACTTTTTGTGTCAGAGTGACCAATTTATTGGTCGTTATGAGGTGGAAAAGTGTGAAACTTCTTTTTCCGAATCGGAAATATATCAGAAATCTTTAACAAACTTTCCGAATCAATCAAACCGCAAGCGATGTGATTGGTTGTTCACTGCTAATCGCAAATCTTGCGATCGTGATTGGCCACCAGACTGTATAATTGATCATATGTTTGACAGGAAAAACTTATGGCACTTGTTTAGTGCAAGCAATGCAGCTGCATTCTCATGTTTTTATGCACAATACATAATACTGGGTTCCATTCACTTTTGCATTTTGCATTCATTAGTTCATGAATAAAAATGATACACACTTCCCAAATTTGCATTGTGTATATTTTCTTTTTGGTGTCAAATTTCCTGATTGATTTTGAACCTCCCAAATGTGTTAAAATTTGACATAAAAATCTATTCAATTTGTCACGGAAATTGATACTGATGGTTGTTTATTCCGATTCTTTTTTAACACAAATTTTTTTATTTTGATTCGGATTTTGAGTGATTTCTAAAACTTTTCTGTGTCATTTCATTTGACACATTTTTCCGTGTCGTTTGACCAATAATTTGTGGTTTCCCGGCGAACTAATTTTCCGTGTCAAATTTGACACTTTTTGTGTCAAATTTAACCAATCTAGAATAAGAGAGCAGAGTATACCATAAATAATGAATTTCCTCCAGATTTTTGTTCCGATTGTCATAAAACTGTGTGCAAAAATGCTTGAACTGATTCTTGGAAACTTTGTTTTATGAAATAGAATATAAAGTTACTAGTGTATCAGATGCGTTTAGAGTAATAATGAAAGGGACAGTAACTAATGAAATGACAGTACATAAAGAAATGACAGTAGATAATGAATAATGAAATCGGAGCTCGTCACCTTTTAAACATCTCCAACAGGAAACTAAGAATCAATTCCATTGGCCTTGTCCGAATTCATAAATACAAAAAAAACAAAAAACAAGGTCAAGGGCGGTGTTCTAAAATCAATTTACCGCTGTGATATTTACCGCTTCAGGCAGTCTTACGGAATAAAACCCAACCACCCGGTTGCTCAATGACTAGTGTACATGAGCTTATCCGTAAGATACCTGAAGCAGTACATTATCAGGGAGCGTGAAATCTATTATAGAACAGCGGCTTCGAAATTTCACCAACGGTTGCTCGCCATGTTCCGTCTGGTTGGTTCCGGTTTGAACAGGGTTCTATTGTCCTAAATGGTTCAACCAACATGAACCGGCTAGTACACTAGGTTAAGTTTTGAAGCCATCCCTAATTTAAAGAGACACTGGCACATTTGAAAAATATTGCGCCCTAAAGATTTTTTCAAAGTTTGATATTTTTGCATAGTTGTAAAAGCTTTATTATACATTACCCCTCATCAGCGCCCTTATAGAAAAACAGGAACGATTTTATTATTAAAATGACTCCGGAGTCATTAATTCAGCAGACGACGAAAATACAGACACTGTCACACACACTACCAAAGCAACCCCTATGTGCCCCCTGCTTCAAAGACGACTAAAAACCAGAGCGGAACGGTAAAAAACGGATGGTTGATTCTCTTCTATTTCATCACGGCAAACAATAAAAAATCCAAATCAACCGATGTTGGGTCCCTGGTTAAAAACATACATAGGATTAAATATAAATATAGATGAACACATGAATATACACCTATTGAAAGGGTATTAAAAGCATGAATTAAAAAGCCCAAAACAACTGGGCAAGAACTGTACAAAGTTAAAAGTTACTTTTAATGGGTTCACATACGCTCATAGTTAAAACATACATTGTTAAAATTACAGCTAGGTCACAAAATATAGAGTGAACGTAGTCGACGATCAATAATTAAAACCCTTCTGAAGAAATGGGTGAATCATAAATATATATTATAAAACAAAGAAGCAATATTTACACGGCTGGATAATAACATAACTCGCTGGACTATTCCATTTTTAATCGGTAAGGTTATTGGGGGATTAAAAGGTTGGTAAAAACAAAAATGTGGTATCAATGAATGCCTCCACTAATAACTGTGACCTGAATAATGGACATTCTCCCGATGGTTGAATTGACGTGTTACTTATGTTTGAATGATAGTACGTCAGCGACTTTGAAAAAGGGCTCAGTTTGCGAGTTAGGGTAGGTGGTCGAGTAGAAAATGCCAATGGTACCAGGTGTAGGGACATACGTGTGGTCATCCCCTGGGGGATGTAGAAATCAGAAGTGTTGCAATTATTTTTTATGGGCCAAAAAAGTTCAAAATGACCCAAATTAGGTAAAAATCATAGAATGGTGATTTATTTATTCCGACTTCATTTGAAGTAATACTAATACAATTCCCCCACTATATAGCTGTAGATTCAAGAAGAATATGAATGTTGGAATCGGGTTAATTTGACCCCCAGAAAGGATCAAAAAGGGGTCAAAATTGACCCAAATAAGGTAAATATCATAGAATGGCAATTCCAACTTCATATTAATTTAATAGTATTTAATTTTCCCACTATATAGCTGTAGATTCAAGAAGAATTTGAATGTGGGAATCTGGGGTTATGTTTGACCCCAGAAAGGGCCAAAAAAGGGGTCAAACTTGACCCAAATATGGTAAAAATCATAGAATGGTGATTTATTTATTCCATCTTAATTTTGAAATGTAACCGTTCATGTGCCGCACTATATAGCTGTAGATTGAAGAATTTGAATGTTGGAATCTGGGGTTATGTTTGACCCCAGAAAGGGCCAAAAAAGGGGTCAAAATTGACCCAAATTAGGTAAAAAATCATAGAATGGTGATTTATTTATTTCGACTTTATATTTAAAATGTAATACTATTTAATTCCCCCACTATATAGCTGTAGATTCAAGAAGAATTTGAATGTTGGAATCTGGGGGGGGGGGGGGAAGGGGTAAAAATTGACACAAATATGAGTTAAAAATCGTAAAATGGTGATGTATTTATTCCATCTTAATTTTGAAAATGTAATAGCAGTTTATTTGCCCCACCATATAGCTGTAGATTGAAGAATTTGAATGTGGGAATCTGGGGTTATGTTTGACCCCAGAAAGGGCCAAAAGGTTAAAAAATGACTTAAAAAATGGGTAAAAAAAGGAAAATTGTATTTGGTATGCATAAGTTTCAATATTAAGGCAGGAATTTCAATAATCAATTCATTTTTTTGCCAGTTTAAAACCTTTATTCACTTTTATCAGCAGAGTAACATCCAAAATTGAAAACTTGGATAATAATGGTCAAATTACACCCAATTGGTCAAAATGATTAAACATAAATGCATGGTTTACATATCTGCACTCTTGCTCTGTTAAAATTGGTAATAATGCCACACTTCAGTCTTGAACCAGGGGAGGGTGGTGGGGGCTGACGCTCCCATTCCAAAAATAGGCCAAAAATAGATTTGCGAGCGAAAATATGTAAGTAAAAAAGTCCACTTTTGCCAGATTTGCCCCCCCTTTGTAATTTTGGGGGACAAAATTTCGTTTTATTTCCAGTTGCTTCTCAAAAGATTAACGTCCACAGTATAATTGCCATTGAGAGGCTTTTAATTCACACCCTTTTGGGGTCTATTTTGACCTCTTTTTGGTCCTGCTTAGGGTCAATTGAGTCAAAATTGATTAAAGATCCACTCTCCAAGGCCAAGTAAAAAAAAAAAAAACCAGTTGATCGTCCCCGCCGTCGATTTTGGACGCGCACCGATTTTTTTTAAATAGTCATGAATTGTCACAAAGAATTTTTTTTGCTTAATATCCTCAGGATCACAAAACCATATCCACAAACAGCAGATTGGAGACAAATGAAAAGGCAATGCGGCAAAAAAATGGAGGTTCTCGGCTTTAGCGTTCATATTTGCTCAGTTCATTATGAAATTAATAGACCATTTTTTCCACAAACCAAACGGACAACATATTGAACAAATAGCATATGAGCCCATTAATATGACATGTTTACCTAAGAGTTTGCATGTAATTCTTGTGTCCACCAATACCCACGTACCTAGTAACACACAACCAAAAAAAAAAAAAAAAAAAATATCAACAAACCCTTACTTACGAGTTAATAACAGCCTTCTCAAACTAAGTGGTACAATCAGAAAAAAAATTGGTTAAATATGAAATTTCAAAATAAGCCATTCTTACTTGGCATTATAGTAAAGGACACAGACCAGGGCTTTCCAATGGTGTTTGTTTTTAATTTTTTAGTTTTTTGCTTTTTTTAATCCAGAGATATAATTTAATTTAATGCGATACAACAAAATCGATTTTGTGCCACTTTTAATTGTATGTATGGCCAGAGTTATTCGCGGAGTTACGCCATGCGTCGTGAAGCACACAAAGATTGCAACTTTACAAAAGAACAAAACCAGACTTAAAGTAAACAAAGGATGTCTGTTTTATCAACACAAGTTTGAATAGTCAACATAATCAGCTTCGACAATGATCAATAGCTTCTTTTCCATAAATAACTAAAAAAATACAAGATTTATTGCACGTCAATGAAATGGAGCTGTGAATTATCTACAAAATGGTATCTGTTAAAATCATGCCAGAAGGAATGTAATTGCAATCAAAATAAACACTCCAAATCAAAGAAATGGTTTTTTAAAAATATAGCACTATCTTTGTGCATTTACTACCGATGTGTTATTGTTTTTTTTTAAAAAGCAACACCACCACCAAAAAAGGCTAAAAAGGGGAAAAATGAAGTAAACAAAAAATCTTCGGAGCACTTATTGAACTCTCATACCTATTATTTATTTATTTTTGTCCATTACCCCCTACCAAAAATATTTAGTTTTTATTTGATCAGATGTATGTGCGTATAATTTATAAGTAATCATGTAGGCCATGTGCAGATTAAGTGTTATTACAAACTTTTACATAAATTTCTGCACAGATTTTTTGTTGGTTTATTTGTTTGTTTTTCATACATTAAAACCATGGTTTTTTTATTAAGTTATATAAATTTTGTTCTTAGTTAATTTGTTAGTATACTATAGCTTAATTTTATTAGCTATTTGATTGTATAGTGATTATTGAAGTGAAATAAGTACTTGTATTTTTTTTTCTTAATTACCTTGTCGTATATATATTTTGTAATGACCTTGTCTTTGTGTTTGTATTTGCCCCAGTGTAATGTTTATTTCTTCCTTATACTGTCTTGCTGTCCCTTTTAACTTTTTTTCTTTTGTGCTCATCCTCAACTTCCTGATCTCCTCTTCTAATCTCACGTGGACGACTCATGTCCTTCTGTTATTCTATAACTCTTTTCTCTCTAACAAAGTCAACCTCTCTTGCCCGCACTTACTAGCTCACCAACGCCTGCCTTCTCATTTGATGTCTCTCTTGGAACTTCTTCTGCCCCATTTTCACTCATTTTCTGACTTTCCCAACTCCTTGATTTGGGCCATTTTTCATAACCTTCCTTCATTTCTTTATCTATTTACTATTGAACTTGCCATTCTATTGTTTGTATTCTCTTAGCCCACTTGTTTTTTTACCTATGTGATTGCTTTTTTTACTTTCGTCTTGTCTGACTTGAAACAATCTGTATACAGGTTTGCTTCACTTTTATCTACCCTCCTCCTAATTTGCTCTTCTAACTCTCTTCCTTTTTCAAACCTCCTACCTCATCCATCCAATCTCTCGAGTTCCTCCCTCTTCTTTCACACTCTCTCTCGTTATCTCTTGTCATTCTTTCTCTCCCCACTCTTCTCTCCCTTATAACCCCATCGCCATTATTTTCCTGTGACTCGTTATCCTTTTAGGGTATCATGCCATGATATATACGAACTGCCATTTAACCATCCAGATTCACGACGAAGACTTTCGCGCATCATTAATGAGTTTTTCACCAACATAAATTGAACATCATAAAATTATTCCTTGCATCAATCCTTACTCACAGACCCATATTCATCTCAAAAAACATGTGACCACCCATTCTTCACCACATCCACAAACCAAATCTGGTTATGACTCCGCTATAACACTGACGCCAGCTTTAACACACACTAATAAAACCATCAAGCAACGACTCATTTTCTATTTCCATTTGCAACTGCCGTCGTATCACAAATCATATGAAGAAATCACTCAACCACTCTTTCTCTATCTTAGCATTTTCAGAAACATGGCTTAATGACACCAAATCACCACCTCACTTTAAGGGCTACACGTAATTCCAGGAGCACTCACTGGAAGAGGAAGGGAGTTTGTCTTTACATAAATAAATCCCGCTCATACAAAATTCATCGACACAACACCAGAACCAGAATTTGAATCACTTTTCATCTGAAATCACCATTAACACCAACAATAGACCAAACCCATAACCGTCGGAGTTATTTACAGACTGAACGAACACACAATCCAAAATTTAACAACAGTTTCGAGCAGCTTCTCACTGAACTAAATAAAACAAACCGTGATGTCTATAGTGGCGGTGACTTTAATTGTCAAATCTCTCATTTATCCACATCATTTCACACCTTAAGACTTATCAAAAATTCAACTTGCAAAATCTTATATCCCTAAAATTAAAAGACCTACAAGAATTAACGCATAACACAGCACGCTCATTGATAAACATTATCACCAACTCCAGTGACACAGAATCCACCCACCAGGGCTATTTGTCACTGACACTACAGATCATTTCCCAATATTCTCATTACATCACTAAGATAAAGCATGCCACAAACAAACCAACAATCAAAACGTGACTACAAAGATCACAACATTCGCACATTTAAACGAAGACTCAACGTGAATCATGGGAACTATACTCACAAAAATGACCCAAACATAGGTAACAAACAACTTCATTACAATTTACGACATTTACAACGACATCATTTCCCCTTACACAAAAGAAGACCCTAAAATCGTAACCATAAACACCCTGGATAAACAGCAATTTCCAAGTCAATCAAACACAGCACGGCCTCTATTAAAACATTACCTGAAGAAAAAAAAACACCAGCAACCAAACAAAAAATACAAAACAATACACAAACAAATTAACTCACATTATTCGTATTGCCAAGAAGAAAAACACAACACAGAACAAATTCAGAAACTCAAAAATGATCTAACCAAAACTGGACATTCCTCCACAACATTCTAGGTAGGAAGGTATCCACTAAACAAATCCCTGACCTTTTCACATAATAATAGCAGATAACCTGACCCGCTTGACATAGCTAACGATTTAACGATCACTTCACTTACCCTGGGCAAAAACTGAGCTAACAAAATTCCACCCTCAAGTAATCCCTATTAACAAACACCTTCCAAAAAAACATTTCACCTCAATGTTCCTGGAATCCAGTCTTCTTGATGAAAATGCACAACTTCGCCACCTGTTTAAACCTGGTAAAAGTTGCGGGTTTGGTGGTGGGGGGTACCGACAAGATCGATCCTGGGATTGCAAACAAATCATATGATAACATTCATTAGCCTATGATGTACATTGTTTAATTAAACAATCACTTCTCACCGACTTTCCCAGATCACCTAAATCAGCCAAGTCATTCCTATTACACAAAAAACAAAGATGTTCACAAACATTGCCCAATACAGGCCCATTTCTGTTCTTCATCTTTTTCAAAACTACGTGAAAAAGTCATGTACCCACGTCTGTCTACATTCTCAAACAATGACAACATTCTTGTCGATGAACAATACGGTTTAGGCCCAAACGCTCGGCTTACATGGCACCTCTTGAACTAACAACCAACCTCACTTGCCTAAAAATTTAAAAAACTCCACACCCTGGGGGTTATTCCGGATCTCTCCAAAGGCTTCGACACCCGATTGACCACAACATCTCTTTCACAGCTTTATCATTACGGTGTCTGGAAGAGTAGCCTTGGAGTGGTTCAGGAAGTTACCGAACTAACCGCTCACAACCAGTTTACGTACACTCCACAGCATCATCCATCAACCATCACAGGTTGGCCGTCCCGCAAGGCTCAATCATTGGACCACTACTTTCATCATTTACATGAACGGACATCACTAACATCTCGAACACACTAAAACTAATCTATTTGCAGATGAACAAACATTTTTCTTTCAAACCCCTAACATAAAGCACCGTTTTAACACCATGAATATGAACTCGCAAAAATCATGACTGGTTCGGCTAAAAAACTTTCTCTCAATTGTTTTAAAACTAACTACATGCTTTTTTGCACACAACCACTAATACAACCAAACATAACAATGAGATAACCATACAATCTCCCAGGTACAATCAACAATTTCGTGGCATCACAACGACGACATACTAACATGGAATGAACACATCAACACTGTCACACCAAAAGCGTCTCACGCAATTGGTACATCTACAGAGTTAAAACACAACTTACAGACTACACCTTAAAATCCTTACAACACACTAGTTTCCCATACCTAGCTACTGTAACATCATCTGGGCGCCAACTATCAGTCACGACTCACCAAACTAAATATCCAAACAGAAATGGGCCATTCGCACTACACAAACTCGCCCCCAGAAACTCACACTTTGCCCCAATTATTTAACTCACTGAAAACACTTAAATAGCGCACCTCAACCAACTTCAAAAAGCGCTCTTCATGTTTGAATATCACAAAAATCATTTACCTCCGAACTTCAGTATTACTTTACCACAACAGGACAAATCCCCAGTAAATACCAGACAAGCCGACAAACTTCAAATTCCCCTCCCAAAATCTTCCTCTGAAAAGCACTGATTCAGTATCAAGGCGCAAAAAATTTGGAATGATCTTCCAGAAATCCATCACAACCCAAGTACAAACAAAAATTACTTTTAAAGCTCAACTGAAAAAAACATCTCCTCAACCAGGACATTTTTTAAATTCTCCCCAAGTCTCATTTTCTATTTACAGTGGTTCTTCAACCTTTTTCTATATCTCTTCCTTACCTTTTCCTCACCTCTACCCCTTCTATCTCCGCTTCCTCATTATGAAATATTAGTACATACCTCAGCAAAGACATGTTATAAGTCTCTCCTTCTTCCAATTTCGCGTATCCCGTTTTCCAGTTAAGTGTTTGTTTAGCTTCGATATTGTTTGTTTTTTGTTTGTTTGTCTGGTTTTTTGTTATGTTTATTTACCTACGTAAATTTTCTATATCACCCCTTACTTGTATCATTATTGTAATATTAAGTATATTTTACTGAATGTATTACGGGGCCCAGTAATAACCATAAGCCCTGTCCATTACTGGTCCTAAGAATATCATATCATATTACCTCACCGTTATCTTAATACGGTCTCCAATTGATAACGTTATGTATTATTAATATTTATACGTATTTTTTCAATTCTGTCACGTTCGATATGTTATGCTGAAGAACAAATTGATTGAATTGATTGAAACGACAGCTATAATTTTCTCAGCTTTCAAAAGTTAACAGCATTTTACTTCCATAATCCACCAGAAAACGGTCAAGTCACGAAAATAACACAAAAATTATCCAAATGTTTAGGCGTAAGTTTAGCTGTGTGATTACTAACTGTAAACTCTTACAGCGTATTACACTAAAATACTGTAAAAAACTTACCAGTATTTGCGTAAGTTTGGAAAATACAGCAAAATACTGTAATGTTAGGTTCAGTCTCCAGGCCTATAATGACTCAATTTAAAAGTGGGGCCTTTATTCGAATTATAATGAACATCAATTATTATAACACCAATTATGAATTTCAAATTTACGGATTAAGTACTAATATTGACAGGAAAAAATACTGTAATTTTACAGAAAATACGGCAGCAATTCTGCCAACAAAACCCGTAAAATACAGGTTTTACAGTTTTCGTTCAATTTTAATGGATATTCACATTTGATGGTAATATATTTACAACAAAAACTGTAAATTTTACAGTATAGCACCGTAAAAATGTGTTGATAGGCCTACAAAGTTAGGGGGTTCGTCAGTTGCTTTTTTTATTCTCCAACATTATAATCTCTCTAATAATTCACCAAATATATGTTGTTATATCTGTATCTGTTGAATACTGTAGCATCTCGAAAAACAGGCTATCCCGCACAGGCCGCTCACGGTACTAGCAGCAGACCAAAAAGGCTTACTGTATTTGCGAAACGAAGGAACTCCCATGGAGTACACGTATTCCGTTAGGCAGGTGCATGCATGATGCGAATAAAGCGTGTAAGCCAAACGGAGTTGTTCGTTTCGTTTCGCAAAACACAGTAGCCGACCAAAAAGGCTAACTATAATTGTTGCCAGGCCGATGGCGCAGGCGAACGTTTCAGTTTCCTAATTGGCTTTAAAGACCTCGAAAGTTGGGGAATCCAAACATAGCTGGGAGGTAATTCCATTATACCTTACGTTTAAGTGAAGGTTGCCCTGTTGTGAACGGTGGGTTATGACACTATTTTTGGTATTTTAGCAATAAACTAAAAACGCTCTATAAATAACTTCGTCCAAGCACCTAAGCCATGTTTGTAACAAACGACTGAAAGGGGTGTAGTTACTACCCCTAGAATTTTCCTCAACTCTTTTCACCCTAGTTACGCCAAGTTGTAACAATCAGCGATTTTTTTTGAGATGTAAGGAATAGATCGATCGGTCTAATACTTGAGATAAGGACTATGCTCCCCATTCACAGCCTTTTCTCCCAGTACTTGGAAGAGTTGCCTTGAAGGGATGTGTGCGACCGCTCCAATTGATTGATTTACACTGCTTTAACTGAGAATAAACTTCTAGTGGGCACAGTGTATTGTTGATTATCCATTGTTGTTCTGTGCATTATATCCTACGAAACAGTCTCCAGTAAGGTTAGCTGAGGCAGAGAGCACAAATTATAGAAACCTGAACGCCCCAAACAAGATTCTAGATAAACTTGCACGCGAAAACAAAAGAATCTTGATATTTGTGCACTACCGTTTGGTGACTTCAGACAAACTCTAGAAACACGAGAATGATTTCGTAAAATACAAAGCTCTGAAAAACCAAGTGGATATAAATATAAAACAAAACAGATTTACCAACAATGTCCATCAAGCATCGTAAGGGGGGTTGACAAAGTTATCCTAAAGTGTGAAATGGCGTGCTTGAGTTGATTTTTCCAATTCCCAAGTTTAGCGGACCCTCTATATAATATTTTTTTTTTTCAATTCAAATGAAAAACTAGGGAGTTGATAAACGGAGTTTGATCTGATCAAATTGAAAAACCGAACTTTTTCAAATTGGAAATTGATTCGTACCTATAACTTGAAAAACATATTTTAAAAAAAATAAATTTAACCAAAAATCTAGTATATCAACCGAAAATAGGTATTCTATATTGAAAAACGGAATTTTCAAAAACTTTGTTTATTAGTCGATATTTTTTACGAAAAGTTTTATTCATTCATGATAAATGTTGACAGTGAAAAACCATGTTTCTCAAAAATATTTCACAAAACTTAGTTTTCAAGTATAAACCTCCGAGTCGGTTTATGAGATGAAAAAACTTATTTTATCACTTTATCAAATAAAAGTTTTTCACTGGAATGAAAAAATGTTAGGCTTCTCACTTGAAAGCGATATTGTGAGTTTATAATTACTAAGTTCGAACTGACATTTGGTGATTTAGAAATATAACATAAAACAAACCAAAATATAAACTAACCAAGAAATTTTATCGAAAACGGACCTTTAAACAAATTTACATTTTGAAACTTAAAAACTATATCTTTATAGCTTAGCAAAGATAAAAAAAAAAATTAAAAAATCTCGCAATACTCAAATGGCATTTAAAACCTTGTAATTCTAAGTTCAAAATGATCACTGAAAAATTAGAGATAATTGAAAAGAAACAGTAGCCTTTTATTGACTGACAAACTTTTCAGTCAAATATTTGTAGCTTTTCTCGCTAAACTAAGTTTTTAATAAAACAAAAAAAAATCACCTAAAACTAAATTTTCGTTGAAAAAAAAGACTTCTGGTAAAGATACTACGACTTTCAAGAAAAATAATTAAAATTAATTATGACACAAAAAATAGGTAACGAAGTATGAGGATTTAGCCTCCATACATGAATAACTTATACCTACACTGTAAAACATTCAGTGCAATTTACAGGAAAAATATTTTTAATTATTTTATACTTTCCAAAAACTTACCAGATTGGCTGTAATTTGGAAACACAGGAAAAAAATGTAAATTTTATGTGCCAATTTTTCCAGGCCTATAATGACAAAAATCTAAAAGTGAGACTTTATTCGAAATTAAGAGTAACAACATCATTATTCCAAATAGAATTTTTCAATTATACCATTAAGTATACTAAAATATACGGGAAAAAAATACTGTAAATTTACAGGAAAATACGGCGCAATTCGCCAAACAAAACCCGGAAAAATATAGCTTTTACAGGTTTTCATTCAAATTCTGATATTTTACAGTTTGATGTAATACTTTATACAACAAACTGTAAATTTTGCAGTATAGCACTGTAAAAGAATGGTGGATAGGCATAAGTGGGGATGTTCGTTAGTGCTTTTTTATTCTCCAACAATTCACAATCTCTGTATAATAGCTCAACCAATATGTTTTTAAGCGTTTTATTAAATTATCTTAAATATACGTAATTTACGGTAATGGGTTGCAGAATTGATGCCAGTATGTTATGTACAATTACAGGATTTTTACAGTGTACGTTGCCACGTAAGAGGAGACCCACACCCATCGAACAGTGGCGTAGCCGGGGAGGGGCAGGGGCGAGGAATCTTGCACCCTCTTTCCCCCCTGAAAACAATAGTGATTTTCTGCTATGTGTCAATTACATATAAAAACAACATAGGCCTATATTTTTTTTATTTTTTTTATATTTTTCTATCTTCAGTACAAATCATCACTATATACATAATATTCTATGGGTTATTTGCAGTACTATTGGCGGGATTTGTGTTGCCCGCCCGCACTTAACTGGCCTACAACGGACTAGCCATTGTAGATTGTATAACTAAACACCTATATTTTTCTAATTTTTTCCCTGACATTGTATCAGTAACGCAAGCACGGGGGAACGGTAAATTGAATGACATGTAATGTTTACTTTCATTTGACGGGGCGTTGCGCTACTCGAAAACCAAGACTAATTACTGGACAATAGCTTTGAACATTGATCCAGCCTTTTAATTGATGCACGCCCATAATAGCTTTGTCAATAATCCTCAATAATGGGCGTGAGTGCAGTGCTGTGTTTATGTGAATTATTACAATTTACAATAAACGGGATGGGTTAAGTATTCTGCCACCACAATCTTCAACATGCAGTTTATTCATCGAGGGCTGCCGAATTCATGTGTTGTGGTACAATACAAAATGAGTTTTAAAGGGAGGGCCCGATTTAAGGAGGATATGGAGTTTTCATCTTGAGAGATTGGCCTTCAACCAAAAACCCCCCTCACCTGTAGGTTTCACGCCGATATTTCAAGGCTGGGGGGTTTATGTGTGAGAGCAGAGAAAACGTGATTTTCGTAAAGCCCAGAGAGTACTGTGTAAATTAACTATCTGGTCGACCAATTGGGGTGGTACATTTTCGAACTAATTACTTCCAAACCAAACAGCCTTTGGCCTTAGGATTTCACAGGGTAAATGAGAAAAATAGTAGCTTTCTTCGGATATCAAAATGTTGACCACTTCCGGTAAAATATGGCTTCTGGGGACGAGGCTATTAGCGATCGGGCCATGGACCTTTAAACTAACCAATTTTATAGGCCATGCAGACATGTGTGTATAATACAAGGTCTTCATGGGTGAGAGTGTGAACCCACAGATCCATGTCATATAAACCACACTAGTACTAGGCTTAAATATCGGACCACATACCTTTTAATTGGATAATCCAATAGTTATTAACTGGAAAGCTATAACTGGCTTATTTGTTGCTGCGGGCAGTGCACCTCTAGTGTACTATGCGCTCGGTAAGAATACTGCTTGTAAGCTCAAATGAAACACCATGGCTTTTAAAATGGGGATGTATACGGATGGATGCTACCCATCAACAAACAATAACCCCTACAACTGAGAATTGATCGATACGGGTGATCGAGTAAGAAGGCCAATTGATGACCGGTGTTTAATTCGTGAAGTTATTTATTTTTCTAGGGTGTATTTTCTTAACTTTCACACATATTCATATTATTATTTTATATTTGACGGATATTTGACTGAGCTGCGTGAATTATGTTAGATAATTGGGTCTGGGCATCAGTTTGTGAACTGTTCGTCTCGACCCTGCGGGTCTCGACGAACAGTGCACAAACTGATGCCCAGACCCAATTATCTAACATAATTCACTTAGCTACGTCAATTATCCTTTACATATTCAACCATGACAAGTAGTGGTTCCATAAGAATTTGTTGAAATAAAATATTTATCTGCTTCAAATATCATGTAGAATTGCATATTTCTGAAAACAGGAAGAAAAAATAAAGAATCTGATGAAAGCTCGTCAGAAATCGGCCTATTTTGTTTGAGTTGAGAATGTCTAACATATTTTTAGAAGAATTTTTGCAAATCAGTAAAAAAAATAAATGATTGTTGTCAATAGTTATTATCTTTCTTTTTGCGCTTTCCTGTCATTTCCTGTTGAACATTCTAGCAATCATAATTCATAGACGCCAGGAGTGGCAGAAAGCGGCAAAATTTGGTAGACGTTTCATATAGAAGTCCCACTGATGCAAATGAGGTATTGCCATTCATTCCGTCAAGCGCTACTGCACAACGCTATACAGCGCATGACGGAATCAATTGTAATACCTCATTTGCATCCATGGGACTTCTATATCCCTTAAATAACTAAAACCCACTTTTACCCACTTTTCAAATTTTGGGCAAAATCCTCCATTTCAGTCGATTTCATCGCGGCCATCCAACCAGCCGTAACAGGCCGAAAGCTTTCAGCCACACCACAACTCTAAGTTAGCGCCCACTTTCGGTAAATACTAAGGAAGCGGTTACCGCTCTGGACTTCATTTTTTGAAAGTCTCTACATGACGTGGCCGGGGCTAGGTGACTTTTCCCGAAAGATCACCTAAAAGATCTGGGCGACTTTCCGCTGACCAAGTGAGCGGTCCGCTCTGGACTTATTTTTTTTTTCCTGAACTCGACTTAGTTCATTTTTGAAGTCGACATGCAATACCCTCTATAGTTATACGTTCTGGTCGCGGCCCCGTTTCTATCCTTAGAGCAAACTTTCATAGCGATAGCCCAGAACTTAACCTCAACTGCACTTGTGCGAGTCCGTTGTCAGAAAAACCGGGCCTGATACGCACTCTCTAAACATAGATATGCACCTTCAAAACCTTATCCTACATAGGTTTCGCGGAAACCGAACGGTGCCAACATTTCTGGACTCTACGGGTGGTATCCGGCCCAATAAAGAGGTGATTTTCCGCTGTGCCCAGCTAATTTTGGCTGCCGTTGGACCCTCCACTTGAAAGGGATTATAGTAGCACAGTATCTTCCATTAAAAGCAACAAAGTATACATGACGCGCGACCGATTGAAGGGCCGGATTCCTGCCACTTTTCGCAAATAGGTTCGCTGCCGTGCCCACCGTGCTACGTGCATCGCTGCGGTTTCGCCACCCACCACTCTGTCGCACCGGATCACCTCCGGAGCTACGAAAAAAAATGTCTGGCACCTGCCGGTTTCCGCACAATAAACTAAAATCTAAAATAGGAGGTTTTGAAGGGCGAAACCCATTAAATTACTCAGGTCATGAAAGACCGTGCGGGCTCCCTTTTCCTTGCCACCAGTCCAGTCTTCCCCCCCCCAGGTAGGACCTCGAACGTTTTTCACACACGTAGGCATGTGGCTTAGGGCGTTGACGCTTCGGTTTAGTTATACGAAATGATCTTCAGCCTGCCTTTAATTTCATTGTGCTGTGAGCCCACAATATCTTTTGTCCGGGGCACCACGAACTGTCTTCACCTCTACTCTCAGCTGTGCAGTTATATCCGGGTTTTCACACAGGATTGTCCCGCGGTCGTGGGTGTTTGGTCTAGAGCGGCTAGAGTGTTTTGCGCAACATTTTTCTAGCCGGCAGAAGGGGATCGTTTTCCCATTTTTAGTAGGGGTTTACTACCGTAGTAGAGGCACCCCGCTGGAGAGGACTTGAGAAATGTACGGGCTGGAACAGTATGCAAATCTGATTTTGATTCCTAGCCGGACGCTTTCGGTAGAGTTCATTGAGACCACCCCAGGGTGGACAAAAAATGTAGCATGCGCAAGGCACCCATAAAAGCCGGCCTGCAGCGGTCGGGGACGGGTTCGGGACCAGAACGTCTACTCCACATAGGCGAAGCCACGTGCAAGTGGGGCTTTGAAAAATTGACAATCGGTCCGGCAGGGGACCCGACCAGTTACACGCATTGTAGCCGCGATTTCTGGCCCGGCTTGAAGACGACCGCTCGGGATTCTTAGTTTTTTCACCCGTAATTTATTGGCTGTTGGATTAGGGCAAATTTTCCGCTTAAACAACCGAGGGCCAGTTGGTCGTCTGGACCTTATTTTCATTTACATAAAATCAGGAGCGGAATCTCGTTACCGCATTTTCTTGTAGACGCGAGTTCGGTAAAGATCAAGGAAAACAGACCCCGCTCTGGACTTAGTTTTGTTCACCATTAACTAGGCGGTTGTATCTACCCGCGGCCCAACAACTTTCCGCTAAAGCACTTCCAGACTGGGACAGCTCGGATCCCGCTCTGGACTAGTCGTTTTTTCTTCAAAAGTGGATTTGTCAATTTTACTTCGAATTTATAGAGGACCTTTTTCTTCCATTATTGCTTTTTCAAACCGCTAGATATTTGTTGTCAAATCTTTATTTCTCAAAGATTGCGAATTAGTGATTAAAGGCCGGCCGCATCTGAATTTTTTTACGTGAGTTGAAAGGCCTTGGCCGGCATCTGAAGTTTCCACCGGAATTAGTCTATTTGGGAGAAAGGAAATTTTGGGGCGGTGAAAAGATACGTTTCCATCATGTGACCGGTGGTTACTTCCGGTTTACTTGATTTTCCCAAGGATAATCTATAAGATTATTAAAAAATGCAATCAGTTTTCAGGTAAGGGTAAGTAACAGATGGCTCAGTGGATAGGCCGATGGACCGACCCCGACCAGACGCTACACCAAACCAACCAGCTGGATTACGGAATTCAAGTTCGAGTCCCACTCAAGCGTAAATTAATTTTTTGCTTTCTTTTTTTTTCGCATACCTTTTGTCACGTGATAACTGCACGTGATACCGTAACGTGGTGTGGTAAGCGGGCATCCGTGATGATTCGTGGCAGGAAATAAAAGGTATAAAAGGAGATCGCCAGCGATCTGTATCAGTCTAGCAAAACACAATGGACACGGAGACAACCAGTTTCATCAGAGTCTCCACCGAGGCACAGCTTGACTCAGGTGGTTGGAAAAAGGAACAATTTGAAAAAGAGCTGCAATAAGCCTAAGAGCCGGGGTGGAGATCGGGAGTTGTAGCGGCAGGCAAAATAGACAGCCGGACCGCACACTGAAATCTGGCCCGGACACTGAGGCGGGTTAGGCAGAAAAGCGCGCAGCAGACTCCGGCGCATCCACTTCTTCACGGAGCCGGCGCTCTTCCCCGACCTGCTGTGCCAAAGAATAAAGATGGTACAGGAGCCGGGGGGGTGGGGGAAAGGGCCCGTTTGCATCAAGCTAATGGGCAAGGCTATTCTGCCAACGAGGCGGAGCAACTCAGCGTGTATCACCGGATAGTCGTGCCCGATTGACATGGTGCAACCCGTTGATGAAGTTTTTGGTGCGCGATGGAAGCGGGACCCCCAACGATGGTATCCGACTTTAGAATTTAGTGCCAGTGAATGAGCCTGTTAGGACCTCCAGAAGTATTTTATCTGATGATCCCGGGCAAGCCAGCCCACCGCGACCGAAGGGTGCCGAGTATGTACACGCGCGTGGTTTGGTTATCCCATCTGGTAATGGGTCTGTAATTCGCTGGCGACCGCCAAGGATTATTGGTCGACCATCCGGGTTTACGGAAACCGAGATTTGCAAATTGCGATGGGTATTATTTCTAACTTAAATACGCGTTTTGAAGTCCTGTTCGGTAGCATTCTTCTTGTGCGAATCCGACTACCGACCCAACGAGAGGGGAGTGCAGAAACTCAGGAAGAAAAAGCGCATAAGTTCAATTACAGCCGAGAGCATAGGCCTGAGATAGCAGTCCGTCCGCTGGGACCCTGTCCGCGGAATTGCCAGGGAGAATTATATAAGGCAATCGCCAACTATATCTAGATGAGCATGTGCCGATACAAGGGGCATTACGGTTAGCCGATCGAACCAGCGATGCGACCAGCCTACCCGCTAGTGGCTTGCAGAATATACGCAATGCGAATGGGACACTGGATACTGGGCCAACTTCCTGCCTATGCACATTCAAACACGCGGCGGAAAATCGTGGATATCGCGCTCGGCGTCTCCCGTGACATTCGAGTCACCACAACAATTGTTCCATCAAATTTACTGCGACAAGTTGTACGGATCTTATCTATTAGCCCCAGGAAATGTTGGAAGCGCACGATACCTAACTAACGGGGGCCGTGGAAGAGAATTAACGGGGAAAGTCCAGACTGACTTCTCAAAAGACAGCCGCAAAAACCCGGAGCCGATGTCTAGAAACCTGGAAAAGACCCCGCGTGGTACTTTTATGTTCGGGCCAAAAATGGGGCGCACCAACGTTCACGCTGTGCGTGGAAAGACATCAAAGCTGATCAGTACGTGCATACAACTCCTGCTGGAGAACAGAAAGAGTCAGCACTGGTGGAAGAAGGTGCTTTACTCTGGAGTATCAGCCGGGGTCAATTGCATCTGGAGTGGTACAATCGTGTCCACAATGCGGCGGTGGTATACCCGGCTGATGATAAAATTGATCGACATTCGAGGTTTATCCTCAAACGGGCCGAGGAGCTCATTGAAGGTTTCGGCCGGCGGCCAATTCCCCCAACTGATCGACCTGTAGTAGGCACATGCCTTCACCAATAGGGCTGGGCCATGAGCTGGTTGATTTGAGGAAGAGGCATCCGGCACCTGTCGGAGAGGCCCAGACAATCGAAGACGACGCTTCAGCTAAGGGCGAAGCGGACGAAGTTCGGGTGCAGAACGTGCGGGGTGCATCTCTGTCGGTGGATGGGTGTTTTTTTTGGATACCATCGCTCATCTTTGTTCAGCTTTTGCAATTTTGAATTGAGGCGGGACACCTCGCGGTCCAAAACCAGGCGTGCATGTATGCGCACGCATTTGACGAAAGACACGGAACAACTAAGGAAGGTGGTGCCGAATGATAGGGCACCCTGCATTGCTAACTTTGTCCGCTGACTTACTCGAACAAATGACATTGAACGTACCCGCAGCGTTGTGCCGAAAAACACCCAGTGCCCGCTGTAGTTCTAACATTGACTATCGGGCGACGCATACAGTGTTGTGCCGAGCGATAGTGCACCACTGAACTAATGACTTTTACATTTAAGATCGCTTAAATGTACACAAGATGTTGTCTGAGTTATGAGAGCACCATCTGTTTTATGGGGCTTGAACGGACACTTTTACTTTTAAGCTGATCTGCCTAAACCTCGACCGGCCGGTGTCTTACAAGTCAACACACAAAGACTGGTAAAACTTCAATCACTCACTAGCTACTGACTACCTCTCCAGTCACCCGCAATCGCTTCACGGCTGCTTACACACAAGTCAGCATACATGTACTGTTGGAACCTGGCCAATAAAAAACCACACAGGAGGCCTTCATCCGACCGGTATTTGGCTCCTGTAAACGGCAAGGAACTGAAGGGGCTGGGCCCTATCCTCCCCAGGCATAATATAGGTTCCCTGGGGGGGGGGCTGGGCGGGGCCGTGGTGCGGTGGTTTAACCACAGTTCCAAATAAAACTACGCTACCATCAAGACGTGCAGCCCTGGCGCTACTGATACCACGAAAGTGCAGTCGAACTATACCAGACAACACCAAAATTAAATCTTATCAGAAAATGTCTGTGATAAACAGATGGGGAACACCTTAATTCAAAGAAAGAACACAATTCCTTGCCCACACCAAATTCCAATACACTTACATTGTCAGAACAATTAAAAAAACAAATTCCATATAGTTAGCAAAAAGGGGTTCAATTAAATAGACTGTAGCCCGAACATTACGGTAAAAACAGCACGCGCCTTAACAGGCGTGCGGACGCCCCTTAGTTTACGGTCAAGTGAAGGAGTCAGGTTAGCCGGGTCAATGGTCAGGGCGCTGCGACAGGGTAAAGGTTAGTGGTTGTGACCGATTCATGCTATCGGCCCAACATTACGGTTATATAAAACAGCACGCGCCTTAAAAAGCGTGCGGTCGCCCCTTAGTACGGTCAAGTGAGGGTCAGTTTAGAAGGGTCAAGGTTCAGGCAGTTGCGACGGGTAAAAGTTAGTGGTTGTGACAAATTCATGCAATAGGCCAACATTACGGTTAAACAGCACGCGCCTTAAAAAGCGTGCGGTCGCCCCTTAGTACGGTCAAGTGAGGGGTCCGTTAGCCGGGTCAAGGTCAGGGGTTGCGACCGGGTACGTAAAGGTTAGTGGTGGGAAGATTCATGCATTAGGCCCAACATTACGGTATAACAGCACGCGCCTTAAACGGCGTGCGGTCGCCCCTAGTTACCGGCAAGGAGGGGTCAGTTAGCCGGGTTAAGGACAGGGGTTGCGACCGGGTTAAATGTTAGTGGTTGGGCCACATACGGTTTTTTCTAAAACAGCACGCGCCTTAACAGGCGTGCGGTCGCCCCAGCTTACCGTCAAGTGAGGGGTCAGTTAGCTGGGTCAAGGTCAGGGGTTCACTTGCCCGGGTTAAGGTCCGAGGTTGCTTTTGTGACGGTTAGAGGTCAGGGGGTGGGATGTTGGGACCGAGCATATTGTAGGCCGCAACACCTGTGCGGTTCTAGTCTCTTAGCCAAGTATTCCTCAAGAAAGAAATGACACGGTAGCTTTATAAATAAATGTTTGGCTACTACCGGTTTCGCAAAACCTACATTTAGGATCTGGTTCTTGTTTTAGGTTCATATCTAATGTTTTAAGAGTGCGTTCATGCCTAGGTTTTGACAAGCAACTCGCAACAGTTAAGTTGAGTGTTTTTAAGTACTGGGCCCATCGCTATGAGTTGCTCTAATGATAGAAAATGGGCCGCGATCAGAAAGTATACTATAGGAGGGTAGGGCATCTCAGATATTTCAAAAATGAAAGTCCATAGTCAGGAAAAAAAACTAAGTCCAGAGCGGACCGCTTTCCTTGGTCAGCGGAAGTCGCCCTAGATCTTTTGGTGAAAGTCACCTAGCAGAGGCCACGGTAGGTCCAGAGCGGACAGCTTCCCTTGGTCTTCACGGGAGTGGCCGGTGTGGACTTTAGAGAGGAGCGGGTCTCGCTGAAGAATGCTAGTTCAAAAAAACGACCAAGTACCAAAAAATTAAGTCAGGGTAGGGGGCGCCCTACCGAAATCTCATCGGCAAGGTTCAATCAAGTGGATATTTTTCTAGTACGGAGTTAGGTACGTAGGGATATAACGTCTACCCAAAATGTGCTATTTGCCAGGAAACCTCAGTCACGTTTTATTTGAAATCCCGCCGAATACATAAGCCGAATACGTCCGCCTAGATCATGCATGTTAGTTTGACCTTTCCCTAAAATCGGTCAGCCGTTCATATTTTACATGCTACATCAGGTTTCTACCTATGTGTGAAGTAGAGGTAAGCGCATAGAAAACCTTCACCTGTGGAGAATAGCTGGTAGAAACACACATGTTTTTTTGATAGTGAGGACGATAACTTCTTTTCCTTAACACCTTCCCTGCACATATATTACACGTAATTGAGGCATTTAAGTGATTTAATTGGTATGAATCATCGGCACATATAAAATAAAAAATAATATCCTATAAATCAAAAAACGTGCCCAGATGTTTTTCATGCCATTGGAGTATTCCTGCGAAAAAAAAAATCCAGAATTCCGAGCAGACAACTACAGCAATCATGGCAGCTACCGTGTTTATTCCTGTGCGAATATTTACAACGCGCAGACAATACCGAAACAGAAGCAGCGAAAATATATCACGAGACTTCAGCAAGTTTGGCCACAAGCATCTCCTTGTGAAACTTCGTAGAGCACACACGGATTAGGAGCGAAGTGTTTAAAATTGGTATTGAAAAAAACTCACTTTTAAAACCTAATGATTGAGAAAAATTTGTAAAGAGGGTTTGTTTTAGATATCATTTTGTGATTAACCAAAGGTTTTTAGTTGGCCTACTAAACCCAACAAATCCATGAAAACGTGGACATTTAAAAAGGGGTTCGCCGTAATATTTATAGTTTATCGCAGTCGCACGTAACCACTGATCTCTATAAATGGAGTGGCTACACACAGTAATTGTTTCTTAGATGAATGGAAGCAACGGGCGTACATTTGGTTACGGAACACAATAGCATTCAAGAGACACCTGTTTACAGAAGTTGTATCCCGGGTGCACACACGTTTTAGAGACAAGCCATACCATACGCGCAAATACATTGAGCTCAGGTAATTGGCTTGATTCGGTAGTCTGTTATGTCGATTATCCACGTTTAAATGGGAAAAAATTTTGTATAAATGACCATCTCTTAACCACCTGCTTGGGCTCTTTTTGGATGACCAATATGGCCGTCAGTGCCTCAGTTACGAAGCCCAGGTTTCCAATCCATTGTATAGAGATCAGTGTTCGAAACCCACTAATGCGCGGTTCAGCAATCTAAGAACTTTTCAATGTACTTAGTAGCGCTTCTTTGTATGATACGAGTTTCCTAATTTTATTTTAAAAGCTATATTTCTCAAGAATCCAAGGCTCATTTATAACAATTTGGCACAAATGTATGCCATTTTTGATAAATTTATATATTTTAAAGAAAACGTTAAATTAAAGCTGTGTTTTTATTTCAATGTTAAAAGTAATCGCGATAGTCTTTCATACAGGCCAGAACTTGACTAACCACCGATCATCTTTCAATTGGTGTGAAAGACTAACATGGCTTGTGGCAAAACGATAGCGTAAATAATAAACATTGCGGCGTCGTTAAATCGTCTACTGCTTCGAAAGTTAAGCATGAAAATGGTGTTTTCTTCGCAAGGAATACTCCAATGACCATGAAAACCATCTGGTACGTCATATTTAGGGATATTTCATTATATATGTGCCGATAGATTCATACCAATAAATCCCTTTAAGTTCCCAAATATCTGCAGCTCAATGGGAAGCCATCTAAAACAACAACAACAAAGATTAGGCTTCTTTGGACTAACTTAAAATGCATTTTCACGATAATTATGAGTATGCCGAATGAAAATAAATAACTTTTGAAATTTTGTTTATAACAACAAAATGACAAATACAGATCATTGGGGGATGTAGCCGTCTGCCGCATGCAAAGAGTAAAAAATAGCTCAGGTGGCTTACTATCGCCAAGTGATGGCGTATGTGAAGTAGGCATAGTACATGTCGACAGTCTGCAAATGTCCTTTTTTCACGCCGGCCATTTAGAACAAAATGTCTATAAATCATAACTTCTGTGATTTTTTTTTTCAAATCAAAGTTGAAATTATTTCTTTTCTCAAATAAAGAGTTTGAAAAAAAATCGATTTCAAGGTTTGTATTTCCTATACCAGCACACAGTAAAAGCTATTTCGAAGGCTCTTTTGCTACCATACCGGCTACCATATCTTCACCAATAGTCGATCACCACAAATGACGTATCAAAAATATGCATACATAACACAGCTTCCAAATATATCCCACAATGGTATAATACGACATATTGTTTGAACTTGACAAATTTCAGGGGTGTGGAGTTACTTTTTTGTTTGTTTGTTTCTTCCACTTTCTTCTGGTTCTAGACAGGCAGTTGTTGGTAAAAACATGTAAAATTACAGTTCCAAAGTCCTCAACTTTTGTGTCATCATTAGCGCATCGTCGACATTTTTGTAACACATTCTATTTTACTGGTTTGTAGTCCGCGTTCATGAATGTCTCTCGGCATGATCCCTGATTAGTAGACGCATGTTAGTAGTAGGTGGGGTATGAACCGCTGGTTACAGTAGTCCTTTAGCACGTTTGGGACTGGAAGCTGAGCGAGCGCGAGGATTGGCCCCGTTTTGGGGTAGGTTTTCCGGGAGTTTGGCCGACAGGTCGGATACAGTGCTTTACAAGTATTTGAACGATTCAGCTTGGTCTTGCACAGTTGTTTTCAAGGCAGTATTTTCTCTTTGCAAATAAGATACTTTTACGAGGTTCAGAAAATCTGCATATGCCCGGTTTTTCTAAATCTCGCAAGTATTCATAAGGTCATGCATGAGCTTGGGAATGTTTCTGCACGTACATGTGGGACAAATCCTGGAAACTTGCTTAGCTGCTGCTCTGATTCCCACACAGGCGTGGTGAAAGAGCAGTTGACCAAAACTACAATCAATCGTTTTTCCACCTTCAACGTGGTTATTCTTGCATTCATCGATACACGGGATTAAGCACGCGATCACTAATAAAAGGAGCCGCGGGTACAGGACAGGTCACAACCAGAGAAGAGGATTCCAGTTGTGTCTCAAAGGGGTCAATTGGGTCACCAAAGATGGGGAAACGAGAGTTCTCGTTTTACGTACAAGTTCCTTTAGTTCACTAGCAATAGACACACTTGCGTTAGCGATAGCCTTTGGGTCCTGATCTATCAACAAAATGGAGGCCAACGCACTCTGGATACTCATCCTTGGAGCATTTGAATCATAGTTTATAAGTTGTTCATAGTTCATGTTCGTGATGATAAGGCTGGCGTGCTTTGATTTCAAAGCGTTTATCGCATGGTCCCAATGATCGTTTACCTCTTACAAAGCTCAATGTTACAAACCTTGTTGGTTAGATTGCGTAACTTCCTACCAGCGTTTCATTTTACATTCATGGCATAGCATATTAGGTCTCCTTGACAAAAAGTCATATCAGTCCTCTTCTCACGACAGTCATTACATGTTTTCTCCAGAGTGAAATTTATAGTCAAAAATTGAATCCACTCAATGTGAGAAATCCCTCAATGTGGGAAATCCCTCATGGTGAGAAATTCACTCAATGTGAGAAATATACACATCAAGGAAAATACAATTTATAAATCATGCCGAAAGGTGCGTTACTAACAAATCTTGTGTCTTGACTCGATGAACTCGGGAGAAGAGCGAAAGTACGTCTACTCCGAACAAGCGCACTATTATGTTAAGTAATGAAGTACTTTAAAACAGCTGTGACAACTTAAGTTTTAATGACTTCTCTGAAGGACAATGTTACTGACAAAAAGTACATGTAAACATGTTCAAAGGTTTAAATCTTACAAATCAAATGCTTATTGTCGCTGACGCCGTCAATAAAAAGTGCATTTCGTGACAAATTTGGAATGCTTAGAATTTCTTTTCTTCTTTTGTATTTTTTTAGAAAGAATATAGGAGTAAAGCAGATATAATTATCATTCACAGCTGTCATTCGTGGAACAAATCAGAATATCAATAGTTAACTGATTTTAGTAGCAACACAATCTGCAATTTTCTAGTAATTTTTCACCACTCTTAGACTTGTTTAATAAGTTTAACAGGACTTTGATCCTGGGACTTTGATACGGGTCAACTCATTGCCTTGCCCTTCTAAATGGGTATTTTAATCTATTGGCTTACCGAAGGGCGGACAAATATAGCCAAATACAGCCGGTCTCAAAAAAAGTGGTACAATCAGAAAAAACAAATGTTAAATATGAAAATGCAAAATAATATTTAGCGGTTAAAAACCGCGCGCCTAATGTTTTTAGGTTATTGATTTGGATCGGAGGTATTGTTTTGGTTCGAGGAATTTTCCCGAGGGGGCGTCAGCCCCCCGAGGGAAAATTCCGTGGTTGATTCAGTTGACCGAGGTTGCTCTGGCTTTTTCCGCTACGATAGCCCCTACTATCTCCTCTCCACTCGGTGACACCATGTCATGTCACAGACTTATAACCAGTGAGGTAGGTTTTTACAATATCAATCAAGAAAAATCATGCAACATTTAGTTCTTCTGTACTACCACAAAATTCAATAAATTTTAATGAAATAGCCTCAGGCTCAGAAGTCAAAACTATGTCATAGACATAAAATATTCATATTCAACAGTCAACACCCTTGACAAATTTTAGACTATGAACATGAAAATAATATTGATAATGTTGGGTAAAAATTAATGTTTTGAAATATGCACATTTCCAGTTGAATTAACACAACTTTTTCAGTTTACTCTACCCCAAAGTAATGTTGCTCCATCAAAATTGCAATATGGTAAAACCTTGTTGTATCATGTCGTATTGAGCTTGTGTTTGAAGCTACTGCATGCCTTATTTCTGGTTAATGTTTATTTTTCCTGCAAAAAGTGAGGAGGGAGGGCAGTTTTTATTTTTTTACGAAATGACACTAAAATTTGGCCGTTTTCACTGAAAATTGATATTCCCACTAACTTCCAGCCGCATCAAAAAAGCTAAAAAAAATGGTGAGGCCTTTTTAAATTTTTATAGGGAATAGACCCCTATATCTCTAAAATCACATGAAAGTGACTGTGGTTGACATTAATTAGGCCCATCATCCATCAACATTTTTCAGGATTGAAAACATTAAAAAAAGTTAAAGCTTTAGGCTTACCCGAAAAGTGAGGAGGGAAGGCTAGCTACGGGAATCTATTTTTTAATGCGGCCTTTCATGGGTTTGGTGTTCCAAGACAGCTGATGACTGAGATCTAAAAATATCAACGAAATTTCCCAACTTTTTAAATTGTTTTTAAGCTGAAAAATTACCAGAGAAGTCCCATCTTAGACCAGTGTACGTTGACCATGTATGTAAATACCATAGACAGAGCCAAGAGCCCGCAGCCCTGTGGTTTGCTCACGTGAGTGTTCTTGTTGGATTGAAAGAACAACAAAACGAATCATAAACTTGAAAAAAAAAATCAATTTCGGTTGTCGTTTCTTGCTTTTCTTGTGTTCAGTATATAAAAATGACCGTACATGCACGTTTGTTTATGTCATAGGTCGTACCTGCCAGTAAAGGTCCAAATTCGAAAATCAGGGACAGTGGGGGTACGCCTCACTAACCACATCCCTCAACATGCACTTTATTCCGTTGAGGCTGTCAAATTCATAGGGTGGGTGGCACAATACAATATTCTTCCCAGACAAGTTCTGCATAATATCCTCATCGTTGTATTAGTTTCTGCCCCCCAGACAAACCGGGTATGTTGTTAGTTTACGGAGTGTCGCTTTACATTTCTGTGATTTCATGCATTCATGACTCAGTCATGCTCGATGCTCCCGCCATGATTCAGAATTCACCGCGCTGGCTGAGCCAGGGTAGTCAGGGAAATTTTTATCCATGTTCAGGGCCAACATTTATTCAAATTTTGATCTGTAGTCTTGATACGTCACAAAAGCGAGTCATTGTTGCGAGTATGACATCACAATTCGGGGTCATTGTGAGATATCAATGACCTGCGTCGTGTATGCGTATATTTATGTAACATAAGATTTGATTGGTACGCACATATACATAAGTTATGAATAAAGAACAAAGACCAGGCTTTCCAATGGTGTTTGTTTCATCTTATTTGCTTTGGTCAATCCAGAGATATAATCAATTTAGTGCGATACACCAAAATCGATTTTGTGCCACTTTTATGCATGGGCAGAGTTGTTTCGCGCAGTTACGCCACGCTGTCTTGAAGCTCACAAAAGATTGTAACTTGACAAAAGAAACAAAACACAGATTAAACTAAACAAAGGAAGTCTAGTTTTATCGACACAAGTTGTAATAGTCAACAAAATAAGTTCAATGATAAATATCTTTTTTCATATATAATAAACAATACAAATATTTATTGCACGTCAATGAAATAGAGCTTTGAATTTATTACAAAATTGGTATCTGTTAAAATCATGCCAGAAGGAATGTAACTGCAACCAAAATAAACACTCCAAATCCAAAGAAATGGTTTAAAAATATTGCACTATCTTTGTGCATTTACTAATTGTTGAAGTCAATAAAAAATTTAACTTGGAAGCAAAGTATCAAGGTGTTGATAGGAATTTGCGTTTCATGATACTTCAAGACCATAAAAACTCTCTCCTCCAGGTTTTCTGAACGGTTAATGGTTCTCTTCTAACAAACAACATTATGTTATTCACTTTATCTTAAAGCCAGAACTTACTGATCATAACTTCCACCATTAGGTAAACTGTTTTCGTATTTTTTAGAGTTTCTTTATGTAGTTAATCCATTTTTAAAGAATTTCATATCTGTTTAATGTGAATAACTTATGTTTAACCAATTCTTTCACCATTTTCACTCAACCACAAAGTGGAACAAACTCGATTTTTGTGTTCTGCAGTAAACTGGAGTTATCTCTCGATTTAAACAAGCAAATGAGATGAAACAAAAAATCCTGGAAAGCCTGGTCTTTTCTCTTTAATGTGATGTACAAAACAACTTACTTATGCTGAGATATAATATTGGAAAAGAAATCGGTTTTTGATTGTACAATTTTTTTAGACAGGATGTATGTATGAAAGTATACTCGGTATTAAGATAAGGAATGAACTACAATGATTACAAAACGGTTGCACAGGCCGACCGTATAGTTATAGGTCGTCATGTGAATGCAACAAAGTCGTAACTGACATTTTTGGCGAAATTGAGATAAAATGAAAAAGTAGATCATTACGCTTAATTTGATATACATTTCAGGTGACAGTCTCAATTTATTGCAGAGTCATTAAGCTAAATAGGCCTATTTAGGTGTAGATACGACTTTGTTGCACTCAAAATTTAATTTCCCGTGTCGTGCAATAAAGTCGTAACTGGTAGATATGACTTTGTTGCACTACACGGGAAAACTAGTATGTAGATACGACATTTTATTTCTTGTAAAGCCATAGTTTTTAAAAGGTGTATAAGTAAAAAATCTCCCAAAATATTTTGTGAAAAGAGCAATTTCGTTTGTTTACCACATTTATGCTAATTTCGGCACAAAAAACCTTAAAAACATATAAAAATGTACTTACGACCTTTTTTTACTCAATATTACGGCCAGTACTTAATTGATTTACAAAAGTAAATGAATACGCACAGTTTAACATATATTTCAAGTATAAGGCTCAATTTATTGCAGAGTTATTAGGCTAGTTAGGCCTAATTAAGTGTAGATACGACTTTGTTGCACTCAAAATTGAATTTCCCGTGTCGTGCAACAAAGTCGTAACTGGTAGATACGACTTTGTTGCACGACACGGGAAATCATGTGTGTAGTTACGCCATTTTAATTAGCCAATTACTTCTTAATTAGTCGACATAAGTGGGAAATGAAATATAAGATATTTTAAAAAATACATTTTTATCGTGTGTAAGAATTATTTTCATTTGAAAAGTCATAAAAGAATAAACACAAAAATGCTTCTCCTGTAAAATCATGAAAATGCAGATACGACTTTGTTGCACTCACATGACGATGTGTGGTAGACTGGTAGGCTCAAGGCTAGGAATTGTAAAAGTACGTCTTTAACAACAATAATAAACACCTCGGTCATTCACTTCGCAAAACTGTCTTCCACGAATGTGTATTATTAAACAGATGTGAACAACAGATCATAATATCATCGGCGAAAATTAATCAACGTGTAATTTCATCAAATTTGTAGTTACAACCTTCTGGTATTTTATCGTCTAGTATATTTTAATTCAGTTATTTGATACGCTTCATGAGTAAACAAAAATAATATTTAACAATTCTTTGGTGTTCTGTCTGTCGATACGGTACAGTGTGGTAAATAAGAATAATTTACTGTGTTGGCATTATTTAATTGGCCCAAAAAGTATGGAAAATTTACTGTGTGGGCCAATTTTAAGATTCCATAATCCCTAAAAATATGTTAAGTGGCCTAATGTTTCAGTTGGGCCCTTTTCTGTTACACGGACGTGTAAATGCATTAGAGGGATGTTATGATATGTATACACAAACCTGTCCAAATACTACGTGAATCAAAAAAAAAAATGTGCAAGTATTAAAGATGATCTTGGTCTTAATGCAATCACTATATCATAGATTTGTTCTTGTTTTTATCAAATACATCTAATATACTTCCAAATGTTGAAAAAATGAAAGAAATCGATTAAATAATAAGCCAGATATGACCAAATTTGTAAGCACACTCCTTTTTTCGCCATTCCTATGGGATTTACACACATTAAACTTGTGTTTGTGAGAATGTACAATATTAATATCATGATGATGCCTTTGTCAACTTAATGCTACATTTTCTTGATTATTTCAACTACGGATTAATCAATGAATTTATTTATATTAATGTGCCAACTGATATGACGAATCCAAACACCAATTCACCTGTTGTAGAGCAAGAAAACAAGATCTTGCCATTGTTTAGGATATTGCAAAGAGTTTAGTGCCTTTTATTGGCATAAATTGTAGGCCTATCGATACCTGGATTACAGCAGTGTTGAAACCCTTTTCATTTACACATCAGGATTAATTGGGTGAGATTTTGTGTGAACATTTTCTTTTTGAAGATCAATGAAGGAGATTATGACTATTCATAGATCAATTAAACAAAATAGCATGGGTCATCATTACTTTCATAATGCTATGTCCTGTATATCGTACATTGACGTATTCTTGCTTAACTGTGTAAATCCCATTGGAATGGAGGAAAAAGGGGTGTGCTTACAAAATTGTTCATATCTGGCTTATTTTTAATCGTTTTCTTTCATTTTTTCAACATTTGAAAGTATATTAGATTTGCTTTAATTAAACAACAACAAATCCTATGATTCAGTTCAGTGACTTTATCAAGTCAAGGTTATCTGCAACCGTTGCACATTTTGTTTTTTATTCACGTAGTATAATTGCCTTAACACTTTATTGGACACCAGTATTTGTGTGCTAAAAAAATATTATACAGGGTCTTTGGAGCTCCCCATCCACTAATGGGAGTATCCATACCTAGGGCCCGTTGACCTTTGGTGGCTATACATTTATATGGACTTGGGTTAATTATTTAGTTAAACTTTACTTAAGTGCATGTAATTACTTAGTTTATTAGAATTCAAATGTTTCCATTAACCCATATGTGCTGAAATGGAATTTGATCCAGAATTAACTTTCCAGTACGAATCAATGGAATGTCATTTTTGGCGTTCAAAGTAGCGATTTAAAGTGCCATGACCTCGAGGCCCGGTGAAACCTCTTCATATTGAGGATCCGCCACGTCAACTATTGTATTTCGTTATGAATGACCCGAAAACGACAACATATGCGATATTGGGGAAAAAAAAAAATTTCCTGATAGTTGTAAAATTGGCCGAGAATGCGATAGTGGAGATCCTCCTCTTCTCAGCAATCAGCGACTGATTATTTTTGTGGTTTGTAAGTATACTTATTCATGTCCCATCAGTTTTTCTTTTATGTTGCATGCTTCTGAGTTTGTCAAGTTGGCGATTGGAAGTTTATGCAGTGCATTTGCCTTGTATTTTCCCTCGTGAGAAAAGGGGCATTTTTTAATTATTGCCTTAATCTTATCTGGTATCATCACATCGACTTTCTAGGAATTGATTGGGTAATGCATACAACCTCTCAGAACGAATGTAGTCGTCGACACGCCCCAAAAACATTTAATGAACACTGAGGTAAGGCATGCTCATCTACTAAGGGCTCAGTTCAGTAGCCTTGGATGGCACATGTTAACAGCAGCTGACCATGTATGTTCTGGGTATCATAAATCATACTAAAAATCCCGGGGATCTATTTTCTCAATACACTGGTGAATAAAAGCTATTGAACTGTGTCATGGGAATTGAGATTAGCTCATAGTGGGCCGGGAGTGACAGGAATAAAAAATCCTACTATAGACTGTAACAAAGGCCAAACTCACAAATGTCATTAGTTAATATTTTAGTGCATCATGGTATAAAAAATGTAACTTTTCGGACAGCATGAAAACAATTGGTTCGCCCCTGATTTCTAAGCCTATCAATATTGTTCAATCTCTTTTTCCTAATACTAATGTCTTAGAGTAGTTTTGACATGTGCAGAGATTCGTTGAATTATTCCCATGGGAAATGTTTTTTTTTTCAGGGCAAAGACTCCCGGAACCCCTATCCATTTACACGGAACAAGGCCCGAATCATGAATTTGACCTAGCCCTTTGGAATTACCTAACCATATTTATTCAAAATGCCATGAAAAAGTACAAGTTTTAATGGTACGTAACGCCACGACAGATAGTCAGATACTAACTTTTCTAAACAAGGGCTTTCCAATGATATATAACAATTTTGCGTGATTGAATGTTATTTGATAGCACATTAGGAACGAACGAACACGACAAATGATACAGGCTTTGAATTATCCAGCTGCACGCATGCACAGGTGCATGTAACTTTCTCTCTGTGCATGTAACTTTTATATCCTGCATGTGCATGTAAATTTATAGTTTGTGAATCCATTAAAAATAATTATACAATTTCAGCTGAAATTATAGAATGTCATTGAATGCTGAAATAAATATTTGAGCCGACTGCCAATAGTAACCGTGTAATGTTAGTACTATAGTTTTTGAGTAATAATGTTTTACCATGGTACACGTACGTGCGCGTTTATTGGTTTCTTTATTTATTCGGCAAATCCACAAAAGAAAATTGCATGCAACTGTGAGCGAGGACTAGAATAAAACAAAAAATAAGAACCAGAAAAATCCAACCATGAATCGAAAAGGCGACCTCCACAACCCAACCACAAAACAGGAAAGAAGTCAGGCAAACTCAGTCGACTCCCGGCTCAAGGCAACGTCGGCAAGATGGAGTCTATGCATTGTTTCCGCCATATTGTATAGGTAAAAAGCAACTTCCTGTTGTGACACTCGGCGACCATTCAACTGTGCGGCAGCCCGATATCCATGTGTAGAGCTCAGTGCCTCAAACGTGGCCTTATCGCTTACACACCTGACACTAGAGGGCAGGCTGCTCCAGCCAGCACCGCCATCAAAAAAGAAAGACCCAACAGTCCGCGACCCCAAACCCAGGGACCGGAAAGCCACATAAACAATCCGTATGGTAATGATGTAAATCTCTACTTTAGTAAAAAAAAAAATTGTGATTGAGATATGAGGTCCATAACGAGTTTACATATGTTAAACTTAGGCCTATTGGCCGAGTCGCAGTTGCTCAACTCTGTTTTTGAAGATTCATGAGATTCACTGAACAAAGTAAGCTTGACCATCAGGGTCCCTGGAGGCCTATGCAGTACAAAACGAAGCACCCCATCTTGAATGACCTAAAGTCCTCATGCCGACACCTCAGCTTCCCACCACACGGTGAGTAAATTCCTCATGGCTGGATCGGAAATGGCCTATCTATGAAGATTTTCTCTCCCATTACATTACTTCACCGTATTTTGAAAGGAAACAGTCCACTCATGCATGACTAACACTGGGTTTTAAAACCCAGGTCTAATGTTGACTCCCATTTCAGAATACCAGCCTAGAGTTATAACACCCCCTCAAACAAAAGGTAATCGTTCCCTTAGTATTCGTCGGTCAGATTAAAGCATTGTATGACCGCGAAAATGCTTCGTTTCCTTTTTCACAGTGGCCTACAAATAGGCCCTATATTATTTTGCACGATTAAAAACGTCTATTAATAGCACGTGAATATTGTTCGTTTGAAAGTCTTAAAACAGGATAAAGCTAAGACAAATGCTTTTTTAACCGACATTCAGGCCTAACCACCTAACATTATTTTATAAAGGGTTCGTCGGTCATATGACAATTTTGGTTGCATGAAAAAAAAAACATAATACCAAGAATAGTCCGGAGTTAAAGTTAAAAATACATGATAGAATTCTCTTCACTCATGAAAGGAACTTTTTTCACTGTAGCATTTATATCATAGTGTCGAATTTTCTATCAACTACTCATCGACTTCGGAGCGAGTTAATCTTCTCTGAGATTAATTTTCTATGTTTTATTTTTTCACAGTGATGAAGCCATGGAGTACCATGGCAATCAACAGAAGTAATGGGTTTCTCTTTTCCGTCACTTGCACGCGTATAGGCCATGATACTTTCGCGATTTAACAATCTTTCCGTGCTACAGCCTGGGATCACTACCTTCCTTCACTAAAATTTTTAAAATAGTAGGTAAACAGGAAAAGCTGTATCCCTAATGAAAAATTGCACATTAATTTAGAAAAATGATAAACGCCACTCAATTTACTCCATAATGTCAGTTGACTCATATTTACACGTAACTCCAGCGAACAATCAGCTAATGATATCCACAATCAACCTAAAAGCACTTCAATCTTTTCTCAACAGGGTATGCAGGTCCATCGTTACTGCCCACACTTGAAAAGATTTGCAAGCTATATCAGGTGCTTATGACTTCCCGTATTGAGCTCAGTATCTTTCATAACTTGAAAGGGCTCATACCTCCGCAGATTTTAAAAATGTAGCTCGCTGAATACATGCCTTTACCCTTACACCAAATAAAATGCAGAACAACTTTTATTTTGCCACGTTGTCAGCCATCAGGATCAACAATTTATTGGCGCATTTAAACTCTGTACATTTACGGTAATGATCATTTAATTTCATAATTTTCAAACGCTAAGGCTTCAGCAAGACACAAAACTATTAGGCCATATATATAGCCAAGTCTAAGCAACGTAAAATCTATCATCGGCCTCGTCTCCTGGTGACTTACGCTGACCAGTCTTAAGGACGTCCCCTACGAAGTTAGCAAGCAAATAATTTAGCAAAAGCAAATGTACAGGCGAGCTACCTAAGCATTAACAAAATAAGCAAGCATTGAATAAAAGCATGGGTGAATTACGCAATATGACAAAGGCGAGCTACCTAAGCATTAAGCGAAAAAGCCAAAGCTGAAGCTTTACACATCGCTAAATATCCATTATTATTTATTCATTATTATTAAATATTTGTCTTGTTAGCCAGCTTAGACTCACAAAGGTTGTATCCTCCGCACAGGGGAAGTTCCTGTGAGAGTTATCAATTCAATAAAATGTTATTTGTAGCCAGCTGGACTCACACGAGTTACGTGAGCCTCCTCACAAGGGAAGTTCCTGAGAGAGTTAACTCGATTAAAATTAATGTTATCAGTCTGTAAATTAGTAATATCTGAAGGTTGAGCGTCTAAGATCAAAATATATAGAATATAATATTATTTAATGTTTCAGCTTAAAATAATACGTCCTGCTAATAATGAACTTATATTTTTATTTTACTCACCAATCACGCTCGCACACTACAATAATCCTCCCATCGAGATACTTAATTAACAACTCTCGACTAGCACTTATTGGAGAGGTGGGTGGGCAAAGAAAATTTTTGATCCTCTCCGTTCGAAGGCTGACCAGTGATGTGAAGCGAAATGATAATCCAATAAAAGCGACCAAAAAGGTGCTTTGTCCATTGGCCAAATAACCAAGCGTACAAAAGCAGGTGTGATTGGTTCCACAAACCCGTTGCTACCATAAGCAGAACGAAGACTACTGACCTATAGGCCGTTGCTATGTGTCCCTGTCAACAGAACTGACCGTCTCCATGGCACGGCACCTTTAACGAGACTAAGCAAAATACGTGCATACTGGCGAATTAAATAATGAAATGAGCCAAAACATTTCTTGGTAGGGTAATTTGTTCACCTCGTTTACGTCGCAGTCGGAAACGTTATTCTTGGTAAATTGAATAGAAATAGGGTTTTTCATGGTTTTAAAGACAATAACTTGCGGATTTAGGTTATGCACAAATTAGGTCAGCCATTGCCATGGGCTTTTCTTTCATTAATTTTGTCCCTTTACATTTTCTTTTCGGAAAAAAAATTATTAATCATATGGTCAAAGTTAATGAAACACACAGTAGAATCTCAAGATTTCTTTTATCGCAACGAGGAAAGAACTCGCGCCAATGCAGCAAGGCCATATCATTCGAAATCTGTTCAACTGCATTTTTTTTTTTTTTTTTTTTTCGTTGTGAAGGCTTGCAACGCGTTGTGAGTTTCCACAACGCGTTGCTAGATACTTTGCAACGCGTTGTGGGTCTAATTTTTGAAATACGTCACAGAAATTCGTCATTCTAATTGGCCGACGCCGCAGCGCGTTGCTACTTTCTTGCAACGCGTTGCCGAAATGTCGCAACGCGTTGCGGCAATACGTTATGGCCTTTATGGCTTGCCATATTCGGAAACGGTATTCTTGGTAAATTGAATAGAAATAGGGGTTTTCATGGTTTTAAAGACAATAACTTGCGGATTTAGGTTATGCACAAATTAGGTCAGCCATTGCCATGGGCTTTTCTTTCATTAATTTTGTCCCTTTACATTTTCTTTTCGGAAAAAAAAATATTAATCATATGGTCAAAGTTAATGAAACACACAGTAGAATCTCAAGATTTCTTTTATCGCAACGAGGAAAGAACTCGCGCCAATGCAGCAAGGCCATATCATTCGAAATCTGTTCAACTGCATGCACAATAACAATGGACCAGATGTAAAAGAATGTGAAGTGTGTTCCGGGCCGATTATTGAGTATCATTAGCCCCATTGTTCGCTTGAGCATGTTGATGTTATGTCTATCCAACTGATATTCGAAAAGTAAATTGAGTTGACATTTAATTCATTTTTCTAAATAATGTGCACCCCTTCATGTGGGGACAAAGCTTTTCCTGGTTAAAATAATATTGTTTTAATTTTAGTGAAGGAAATAAGTAATCCCCAGGTCTGGAGCACGAATATTTAATTAAAAAGCCAACATTGTATCATGTACCATGGCCTAGTAGTGATGAGGTAAATGAGAGGGAATAAGGGAACCAGTTTTCTAATCCACTACATGTACCAACTAATCTGCATCTACAGTAGATTCAACCCATCGTGTCACCAGAGGAAAAGTTTTGGACAGCGTCGATTAGGTGGGAGAGGTGGCAGAAAAAGGAAATATGTGGCCCGATTCACCTGTTTAATGAACGAACTAAGATAATCTGGCCTTTCATGTTGACATCATTTTTACCAAGAGTCCAAAGACTATTTTGTGTTCTTCCGTATCCAATACACAGGCGCTCAAAAGCAGTAACATTCAACTCACCTGTTACATTTAATACCACTGAAGCAAATACGATTAGCCAGAATGTTTGAGAGCTATAAATGCGCTTACGATGACTTGAATGCTTTCATTAAGCATAACTTATAGTTGATTTTTCTCTGCTATCAGAAAATACATGTTTCACTAGATTTAGTATGGCATTTTAATTTCCACCCACTGCGTATGCCCCTCATTCAATGCCCATACCTTCGGAAAAGTACTAGAGGTGACACGATGGATTGAATCTACTTATAGGGCATATCTATTGATCTCAGATGCCGGGTGTAAATTTGAAGTATAGACTATGGGGCGTTGACCAAATAACAAGCTGCATAACAAATTCCGTAGTCCATTCAAAGGGATAAGACAAAACCCGGTGTAAAATTACTGATAAATTATTAACATGACATAACCGTATGTTGCTCCAAATAAAACTTGCACATTTTCTTAAAAATGAATAAAATGTCACATCAATTTCTCTTTCATAATATCAGTGACCAATGCATATGTATAGACTTCAGCAAACCATTAACTAAATATATTACAATGGGCCCGGTATGCGGAGCCATTGTTATAGCCAGGTGTTATCACCTCCACGATTCGGGTTGAGTAACAAAATACCCGTTCTCTTTCACAATAACTAACCAGTTTACATTATGATTTTCTTCTGAAAGCGCGGTAAATTGAATACAAATGAAGTTAAGCAATAAGTTACGGATTTTAATTCTGCACAAAGTTGTTAGGTCAAAGCTTGCCCAGCAACATTCTGGCATGATGTTTGTTTGTCTGTCTTCCTTTTCGAATAAATGATGAAAAACATGGACAAAGTTAATTGAACACGCACTATAGAAGCTAAAGATTTATTTATTTGCGAATGGGGATAAGTATTTTGCGCTTACGTCATTAAAAAATACTTCGTCCAAATCGGAGAGGTGGTAACATCTGAGTCTCTTCAAAAGCGAGACAATATAACAATGGTCCTACACTCCCAGATGAAAAGCAATCCGAAGTGTTTTTCTACACCGCATACCGAGCCGGTAATTGAATAATCTTTAGCTTCATTGTTTGCTGAAGTCTGTATCTATTGGTCACTGATATTGCGAAAATGTGCAAGTTTTATTTGGGGCAACAGATGATTTTAATAATTTATTATGAGTTTACGCTTGGTTTTGCTCTCCTCCCGTGATATGGATTACGAATCGACAGCGCAGAAGGGCATGACCCATACCCTTGTAGGAACAGGAACAGAACAACGTTAACGTCTAAATCAGTGGCGGATTTAAGAGTCAGCAGTGTCAGCAGCTACTGACAGGCCCCCCTAAAATATTGCTCTCAGGGCCCCCCTCAGACACCCTCTAGTCGCACTAAAGTGCAAAATTGTGTCGCAAAAGCGACGCTAAAGGGCCCCACCTTAAGCTGCTGACAGGGCCCTTTTCCTTAAATCCGCCACTGGTCTAAATATTGGTATATATACATTATATTGATACGTACAATGAACTGATGAGTTATTAAAGGGATAGGCAGCGATAATGCAAGATAATAAAATAAAATGTGGAAATCATTTTTAGCTTATAAATCAAAGATAAATATGAACAATTCATTTTAATGCAGGAACAAAAACACCATATAGAGAAAAAAATTAAGTATTTGAAGAAATTGTCATGCTGTCATTATAAATCTGGGAAAGGCTTTTTTTGATCTCAAGTCGGAATTTTGAAACGCACGTATAGAAATTACAGAATCGGATAAAAAGTACTGCTTTGTCTTTAATGCACGGATTTCAAGCCAACCACTTGCAGGTTATGTTAACGCATCCAAGTCAGTTACAAAAATACCAAAATACGATTTTTTTTGATTTTTTCGATGTTTCAGATAAGCAAATAGCTGCTTATCCCTAGATTAGAAACATAAAAAAATAATCCAGATAAAGAAAAACAGTTGGCTCAAAAATCGGCTCAAATTGGCTCAATTTTGCTCAAAAATACCATGACAATAGGTATCACAGCCCTTTGTAAAGTGTTTTGTCGTATATGAATCAAACATGTTTAATGGATTTTGCCGTGAACACTGGTTTGCCTGTGAGCAAGCTATGAAGTTGTCCAAACCGATGTTCCCACAACCAAGGAGCTAAAAATACCATAAATAGGTATATAACAATAGGTATTGCCGTCCTTTGTAGATTATCTTGTCGTATAACATTGCTTCTGAGCTTCATATGAAGTCAAAGTTGGTGGCGAAAATCGTGTCAAAACCCTAAATTCTCAACACCAAGAAGTCCAAAAATAACATAATTAAGTTAATAAGTATGACCTTTTTTATTTTTAAAATGACCGTCATTTGTTAAGGATTTTGTCGTATAACTTTAGGTCTAAGCAACATAACAAGTCAAGGGATTTACAAATATCCTAATTAAGTTTATTGTTCTATCTGCTCCAGCCATCTTCGGCTGACATTAATACATTTCCATAAATTTAACCTTTACTCAATGCAAGGTCGCCTTTAGACAACGGCAAGGTCACCTCAAGTACTATTTCACTATGAGTTACAATATGCTCATCCACCTAGGACACAGTTCAGTGGGTTGTACTTGTACATATATTTACATGAATTGACCTTGTGTGATCTGGGTATCAAATATCATACCCAAAAACCAGGGAGTGTATTTTCTAAATACACTGGTGAATGGAAGGTACTGAAGGTAACTGAGATTTTACTAGCTCATAGTGTTTACGTCCAGTATCATCTCCCTGCATTACACGCATGCCCAATATCACAAGCCAATATCTATTTACGGCTTGAAGGTACTTTTTACGGACGTAATAGAGCGGGAGCAAGGACTTGGATCAAACATCATCGTTCATGTCCCACTACATCTCAGCTTTGACACCTTTGGTAGTTAGTATGGACCCTCTACATCAATGCAAGGTAGTTAGTGGTCTCAAATTGTGGTGTCACTTTTTCAGTAGGGGCCAATTTAAGTTTACACAGGGGTCAAACTTTTAAATTACTCCAATCATGTTGAAATGTATGCCATATTGTCCATCTAGCGATAAGGATTCCAAAAATGTATAGTTTGTACCATCTATGACCATTGGTTTTGGAGTTATTGGGTAAAAAATGGCTAAAAGTGCAAAAAAGGTGAATTTCCATTTGTACAGGGGTCAAAATCAGAAGTTGCTCCAATTTTGGTAAAAAAGAAACATATTGTTCATCTAGCTTAATGTGTCAAATAAGGAATAGTTTGTAGCATCTGGAATGCATAGTTATCATGCTATGTGTCAAAATAGGTCATGGGGCAACATATCCAATTGGCATTGACCTTCTTTGACCTTTGTCTCGGTAAGTAAACATTTAACATAATCAAAACTATACTTTTTGGGAGTCCTCATTCCTCAGGCAATAATTTGCAAGCATTTAAAATATAATCAGAGTAACTTTCAATGTTGACCCCTGTACAAATTGAGTTTTACCTTTTTGCACTTTTAGCCATGTTTACCCAATAACTAAAACCAATGGTCAAAGATGGTACAAACTATACATTTTGGGAATCCTTGTGACTAGGCGGACAATATGGCATACATTTCAACATGATTAGAGTAATTTAAAAGTTTGACCCCTGTGTAAACTTAAATTGACCCATATTGAAAAAGTGACACCACAATTTGACACCACTAACTACCTTGCATTGATGTAGAGGGTCCATACTAACTACTAAAGGTGTAAAACCTTAGATGTAGTCGGGCATGAACGAACTCTCTAAATAGGGACCCTATGATATTCTGCTCCTGCTCTATAAGTGGTACCTTGCACACGCTTTCCTAAAATAATGAAACTATTAAAATCACGTGAGAGACGTAAAACCAATTAACAAGCTAAAATTTATTAATGAAGTATATAAATAATATTAGAAACGTGCCAAAGTTGCTTTTGATGTAGTTTAAGTGTTTTACATATACCAAACGTCGTTTGATGTTAAAATGCGTAACCATTTTGGTCATCTGTATATATTGACATGTGTATATAAGGAACGGCAATGTATTTGGGGCAATAGTTATGGCCTTTTTAACAACCTAACAACCTCTACACCTACTTTTGTCGTAAAACTGGTCCTACAAAATATAATACATCAAACGGTTGATTTTATCTGTGTATTTCCGATGCAGTTATGGCATTAGGTTTGAGAAATTCAGGTCCTGTCCTTATTGACATGTTTTGGTTTAATTAAAATGATCGAACAATAATCATCGTTGCAAACCAGCTCTCAAGGAATCCAAAAAAGTGTCATTTTAGCTCTACTTTGTTGGAAAAAACTACCCATAACTGTGAAATAATTTAGTGTAGTGCTTTCTTTGCACACTTAACCTATCCATTGCTGTACATTCAATCTCGAAGAAATTTTCCATCCCCTACTGATTGAAACCTGCCTTGCCTCCTGCTTCCCCAAAAATGAAATGACAATTCCAAGCATATAATCAAAACCCATCAGTTATGCCCCCTTGGTTACAGGCCCGCTCCCGTTATACCCAAACTTAATAACCCAGGAGCTAGCAGATATTTGTAACACATCTTAAGTACAAAAGGTTTGAGTGATTTAAATATGAAGATAGTCTGACACGAACCCCTGAAACGTTATTCTTAAGTGCTTCTAATGGTGCCTTAAGGAGAGGGGCCAAGACAAAGATTGTACAGGGGTCAAAATCATAGTTGCTCCAATTTTGGTAAAAAATGGAACACTTGTGGTATGTTTTGAAAAAACTTCCCCCTTCCCCCCCGAACAATGTTGTTCATGTTCATTCGTGGCATGCCTTGGCACCACCCACATTTACATGAGGGGTGGGGGTGGAAGGGAAGGGTCGATGGAAGGTTCGGCTTGTCATTGAACTGTGACTTTAGGGTTAGGACCTTACGATGTGATCACGGCAATCATTTAATACAATCGTGTTATGTGTTCCAACTATTTTGTCCAAGCTTGTATCTTAATTGTCAAAATAAGGAATGTTTGTACCATCTGGAATGCATAGTATCATGCTATGTGGGTCAAAATGTCATGGGGCAACATATCCAATTTGGATTGACCTCTTTGACCTTTGTCTCGGTAAGTAATACAGTTAACATAATCAAAATATATACTTTTTGGGAGTCCTCATTCCTCAGGCAATAAGTTGCAAGCATTTAAAATATAATCAGAGTAACTAACTTTCAATGTTGACCCCTGTACAAATTGAGTTTTACCTTTTTGCACTTTTAGCCATGTTGTACCCAATAACTAAAACCAATGGTCAAAGATGGTACAACTATACATTTTGGAATCCTTTGTGAACTAGCCGACAATATGGGCATACATTTCACATGATAGATAATATTTAAAATTTTGAACCCCTGTGTAAACTTAAATTGACCCCTATTGAAAAGTGACACCACAATTAAACACCACTAACTACCTTGCATTGATGTAAGGGTCCATACTAACTACTAAATGTGTAAAACCTTAGATGTAGTCGTGCATGAACGAACTCTCTAAATAGGGACCCATGACATTCTGCTCCTGCTCATAGTGTTACCTGCACACGCTTTCCTAAAATACTGAAACTATTAAAATCAGTGAGAGACTTAAAACCATTAACAAGCTAAAATTTATTAATGAAGTATATCAATGAATATTAGAAACGTGCCAAAGTAGAGCCTAAAGTTTTGTATAGTATGTGGGCTAAAAGACAGCACAATCAATACGATAAGGCCATTCATGTAACCGGTCCAAATTTTAAAGTTGCTCCGAGTTGTGTGATAAAAAAAAAGGTTGCAAATTATTGGTGGAGTTTCTAGATTAAGCAATAAGAATAGTTTTGACTGTTTTCGAATGCTTGATGTTCCGATGTAGGGGGCCTAGAATCGTCAACGCCCATATGCAATTCAATGGGGCTTGACCTTGTTCCCCCTACTTCTTTTGAATGTCACTTTGCAGCACTTAAGAATCGCGTTGTTCGGGGTTCCTGTCAGACTGTCTTCATATTTAATCACTCAAACCTTTTGTACTTGAGATGTGTTACAAATGTCTGCTAGCTCCCGGGCTATAAACATCCAATACACCACTACGCTGTTAGTGCAGCTGCCAGAACTTTATCACACGTCTGGCTTTACAAGGGGTACCTTGAGGATATTATTTTGATCTTGTTTTAATGATCGAGTGAAAACTGGACCCTCAGTTCCTAGAGATCTTGAATGGATATACTTACAAGGAAAGATCAATTTGATGAGTGGGCGGGATAGATGCTTGGTCTATTACAAGATTGGCCTACCGCCTGTAAGAGCCCGCAGCTAGGAACCATCCGCCACACCAAGAACAGTTGTATTGTTCTTAATCGCCTAAAGCCCTCCAAACAAAGTTGTTGATTTTTTTTTTTTTTTTTTTTTTTAAAAGTTTGACCCCTGTGTAAACTTAAATTGACCCCTATTGAAAAAGTGACACCACAGTTTGACACCACTAACTACCTTGCATTGATGTAGAGGGTCCATACTAACTACTAAAGGTGTAAAACCTTAGATGTAGTCGGGCATGAACGAACTCTCTAAATAGGGACCCTATGACATTCTGCTCCTGCTCTATAAGTGGTACCTTGCACACGCTTTCCTAAAATAATGAAACTATTAAAATCACGTGAGAGACGTAAAACCAATTAACAAGCTAAAATTTATTAATGAAGTATATCAATAATATTAGAAACGTGCCAAAGTAGAGCCTAAAGTTTTAGAGTTATAGGCTAAAAGACAGCAACAATCAATAATAAGGGCCAATTTCAGTTGTACAGGGGTCAAATTTTAAAGTTGCTCCGATTTGGATAAAAATGTTTCAAATTATTGGTGGAGTTCTTAGGATTAAAATAAGGAATAGTTTTGACTGTTTTAAATGCTTAGGTTCCGATGTAGGGGGCATAGAAGCTCAACGCCCATTGCATTCAATGGGGCTTGACCTTGTTCCCCCTACTTTCTTTTGAATGTCACTTTGCAGCACTTAAGAATCACGTTTCGGGGGTTCCTGTCAGACTGTCTACATATTTAATCACTCAAACCTTTTGTACTTGAGATGTGTTACAAATGTCTGCTAGCTCCCGGGCTATAAACATCCAATACACCACTACGCTGTTAGTGCAGCTGCCAGAACTTTATCACACGTCTGGCTTTACAAGGGGTACCTTGAGGATATTATTTTGATCTTGTTTTAATGATCGAGTGAAAACTGGACCCTCAGTTCCTAGAGATCTTGAATGGATATACTTACAAGGAAAGATCAATTTGATGAGTGGGCGGGGTAGATGCTTGGTCTATTACAAGATTGGCCTACCGCCTGTAAGAGCCCGCAGCTAGGAACCATCCGCCACACCAAGAACAGTTGTATTGTTCTTAATCGCCTAAAGCCCTCCAAACAAAGTTGTTGACTGCAGCGACAAATACCTTAATAATTTATGTCCAAAGCCAACTTTTGCATCTTGACTGGTGATTTCAACTGTCACAAAAGAGAATGACTGGCCAGAAATCATAAACCGATGAAGACTGTTTCAATTTTTTCAGGTCCTCGCCCAACTTGTCTGGAGCTATTCGACTTGTCATTTATCATCAATGATACTTCAAACTTCTTCTCACTAGTCTAAGTCGAGCACATCTAACGACTACTTCACTCCATTGGTTACCGGTTTGGGCGGTTTATGCATATACACAAAATGTTATGTGTTGTGATCAATGTCTCTTACCATTTGTGTGAACCGGTTGGCTCCCCAACGGTCCTATCCTAACATGCACTACGACAGATTTTTACATTTATAATATATTAGCTGCATAGTTTGTAATAGCTGTATAATTATTAACTCTATTTTATTATGATGTAAACTTTAAACTCCTTAGCATTGATAAGATAGGTTTTGACACCAAGTTTAACTTTTTAAAGCTATGATTATATCCCGATGAGATATCCATGTCTGATATTCCACTACAAACCTATTTACAATTGAATGGGTGACTTTTAACACTATAATTACAATTTCTCCTTCTTAGATCCCGATTTTTGGAGCACACTAGCCGGCGATGAGGCGTGTAGCGGTACAACCCAGTCTCCTATCAATATTGAGACAGCATCAGCCGTTAGCCAAGCATACAGTCCTTGGACGCTCAAAGGATACGATAGCGTGGATCCTACCGGGCCACATCCGACCCAAATTGTCAATAACGGCCATAGCGGTAATTATACCAGTACACTCTTTATACAACCAAAATTCTGTTGAATGAATAATTAGAAATAAAGGTATTGTCTTATCCATTGTCATATCTTTCGTACCTTATATTGTCTCATCACACGGCTATATAGGAACCAATAAAATTGCATATCTTAAGTGTTTCAGAATACTCTCTAAAGGTTTGAATGCCATTTTCTATGTTGTTTATTTGTGTTAAAATGAAGTGATTTATTAATATTTAAATTTATTTTATTTGACGTCAACGAATGAGTTCGAAGAATCCTCTTAGCGTATCCACAAGTCATTGGTAATGGCTTGTGGTGGTGTCAGGATTTATTCAACTGAGTAAGCTGATCCCTGGCCGCGTGTATCAATGATACGGACGCTCCTAACATGGCCCGAATTCGAATGACAATGTATATTAATTTTATTAATCCCAGTTCGAGAATAATGATTGACAAATTAATAATTTAACCCTCAGTGCAAGTGAATTTGGAAGGCGACTATTTAGTGACTGGAGGTGGGTTACCTAGTACTTACCGTGCAGTGCAGTTCCATCTTCATTGGGGATCCGATAGCAGTAGAGGCTCCGAACATCACAAGGACGGCAGAGTATACCCAGCTGAGGTAAATAAATCTTACTAAAGTGGTCAAAAATGGCTGTATGCTTTAATTTGTGTGTGTTTTGAACTGAGACCTGAGGAGAGATAGTCACATAGACAGGTGATAGGAGATCGGAGATAGCCGGACAAAAGAGAGGAAGAGAAAGGAATGATGGAAGGGGAGAGAGCGTGAGCCGGGGCTTGAGAGGGTGAAAGTAGGTGAGATAGATGAAGCGAGCTCGTTATTAATTTACGTAATTTAGTCGGTCCATAAGGTATTAAAAGAGAAGGAAGGTGACTTGGAAAGAATTAGTTTTGTTGGTCGGGGGCCACTAGTCTGTGTGTTGTCTGTCCTTTTTTGTCAACCTAACCAAACTTCCATGCTCTAATTCCTAATATCCTAATACGGATTGGTGTAAATTTCTTTTCGAAAAAAGGAGAGGGTGTCTTTGTATTGCCTTGAGTCAGGGTAGTACGATTAACTAAATGGGAGACAATTTGATTTGCAAGGTCAAACACGGAAACGATATACATCATTTTGAAAAACTTGGAACTTTTCAAAAACTTTTGAAAAAACCTCCTCCTCCTCCGTCCCCTCTTCTGTCCGCCACCCATCCACCCACCACCTTATCCAATTACCTGCTTACCGACCTACTTAATTTTTTGCCCACCCGCATATCTCCAATTCCATACCCACCATACAACCTACCCAACCACATACTCACCCCTCTATTAACTCACCTACTCAACCAACCACCCCCCCCCCTAAAAAAACACCAAACCAACAAACCCAACCTCAATCCTCTGAGATTTCCATATTACCTTTTCCACTCAGCTCATGATGAGCTTCAAATTGCTCACATCAATACACTTCAAACTTTTTTTTTTCAACTGATGGCAATACTCAAGTGGGGAATCATTCACTCATCCTCCGGTATTTTCTCATATGGTTCAACATTTGGTCTTTGATTTTCATTTTCAGCTTCACATTGTTCACTTTGATGCGCTGCACTACTTTTCACCAACTGATGCCACTACAAAGGAAGATGGTCTTGCAGTATTCGGATTCTTTGTTGAGGTAGGCAAAGCGTAGAAACTAGTACTATTTTACACAATATTCTCAAGCTTTCCAATCACTTGTTATAATGTATTGACCCTTCTCAGGATAAGGAACAATCAAGGCATTGCGGTAATCTTACTGGCATGCTTGACATTTTAACTCTCGTCTTACCAAGCCTTTTTTGTAACACGGATTACCAAGGGGGAGAGGGGGGGAGTTACCACCCCCTCGAGAATTTGTTATAAAGCACCCAATGCTTAGGAATTTGGTACCAGTAGATAGCTATGGTCCTCTTCTTTACATTGATGCCAAAATAAGTACCAACATACCTAGTATTGCGTCATAATGACTTCATCAAGTCCGCGAGTCGGCAAAAGTGACATTTTCCACAGAAAATAGGCGAAAATCCAATTTTGCGCTAAAAATGTAAGAATATCGGATTTTCATGCGGTTTTCAGCTCTAAATGATGGCAAATGACTAGTTTTACATAAACATGGAGTTTTAGAGCCATACTGTGCATATTTTTAAAAATACACCCTAAAATATCCTTGGGTAGCAACCCCCCCCCCTTTTTTTTTTTTTTTTTTTTGCCCCCCCCCCCCCCCCCCCCTCGACTTTGACGGCAATCCCGAACCCCGGTGAAAGTGCTACTTTAACAATTTTTTCGCTAAAATGACCAAAAAGGATGAGAGAATGATTGTACTTAGAAGCTTTTTACGCATGCTTTTGGCATTTTAGCGCACCGGAGCAAAGTTCACGGGGGGAGGGGGGATGGAGGTGGCAAAAACGATACTTATTATCCAGCCTTAGTACGCTAACATCTACACAAAAATGCATGATAGCATTTCTGGAAGCTATAACCGGGTAGGTGGAAATCAATGATTATACAGGGGGCAAAATTTTAAAATGATCCAATTATATTGAAAAGCACACCATATTGTTCGTCGGATCATAAGATTTACAAAAATGTATAGTTCCTAATATCTACAACCTAAATGGTCATAGAATACAATGGACGATGACCTTGTTTCCCCCCTCAGCTTTGTTAACCAAACATTTATGGTAGTCAAAACTATTTTAATCAGCTCCACCGAAAATTCTCGCAATTTTGTATCCAAATTGGATCAACTGTACAACTGTAATTGTCCCTTTTACCTATTTTTCCTGTTTTTACCTAGTAACTCCAAGCCTTTCAGCCGCAGATAGTACAAACTATACCTTTTTGGAATCCTTATGGTCAAACAAATTACGTGGTATATTGCTCAACACGATTGAAGCAATTTAAACAATTTTCCGTGTGCAATCCTTGGTTGCCCCTACCATTCCAAAATGCTATCATGCATTTTGTGTAGGCCATTCTGCATAATAAGTGTCGTTTTACCACCTTTCGGGGTATATACAGAAATATACTCGGCCCATGGAGTATTTTCATTAGTCGGTGGTTTTTGATGGGTTTGTTTACTTGAATGCATTTTTCATGCCGATTCAAATGGTCATAAATGCATATCTAATTATCGTCGTGTGGGGTACAATACAGTCGTAAAATTATACATTTTGACGATATCAAACTTTATGAATTATTAAAAGGTAGGTCAATACGCACAATTTGATATTTAAAGTAATTGCAGGGTTAGCAAGCTAATTAGGGCGATTTGGTGAAGACTTTATTGCATAAGAAATGCGTCTTTTTATGTGCAAATTAAAAGATCTCCCAAATATTCCTGTGTAAAGTCCACTTTCAATTTGTACCAAATTTAGAATTTGTTGCACTCAACTAGAAAAACGTACATATAGTTAAGGCTCATTAATTAGTTAATTACTTAGTTCATCGATATAATTGGGAAATAAAATATTTGA